>JAWDJE010000001.1:180618645-180838645 GCA_035047345.1 Bradypodion ventrale
GGGTGATCAGCCATGAAGACTGTCCTGGGAACAATATAATGTAGTGGCCTTCCATTTGCCTTCCTCATTGCAGCGTGACACCCATACCACCGATCCAGTTCCACAAGTCACTTAGTGGTCCTGAGCCCTTTTGGCACACAAAGTACTCATCAGCCCCAGGCCAGTATTGATGAAGCTGCTGCCCTCCATCAAGATGGATTCAAGTGGGATTTAAATACACTTATTGTATTTTTATTGTATACTGTACCCTTAATATGTTGTAATGCCGCCCTGAGTCAGCCGTGTGCTGAGTAGGGCAGGGTATAAATTAAAATTGAAATTGAAAAATTGAAAATCACCCTTTCCACTGGACTTCGCCACCCAAGGCTGTTAGTCCTCAGGGTTGTCAGGTTACTTAACCACCACCTGACAATTGGTGTTGAGTCACGGGCAGTATGTTCCACTCTATTACCATAGAAGGATATCCTGGCCAGACTGTATAGTCACAGTTTATCTAACTGGGTTTTCCTGAGTGAACTGCTGCAGCTGTCCAGATCACAGTTTGCAGGAGTCAGCAGCTACTTTAAAGTACTACAAGGTACTAATTGGTATTTAATATCTCTTTATCTCCTTTTATTTATATTGCTTAAGTGTCCTAGTTAAACTTTGTACCACTGCTGAGGTGAAACTTTAAAAAAAGAAACAGTTTGGCGGTAGGTGCTCAACAAACACCTCTTTGCTTTGGATCAGGCTAACACACTCTGGAGAAACTAGACAAAACTGATGCCAGATTGATCAGGGCAAATTTGTTGCCTAGAGTAGACCTGCAACCGCATAATTAGCAAGTACAGTGGTACCTCATACAACGATTTTAATCCGTTCCACAGGGCTCGTTGTTGTACGAAACAATTGCTATACGATACATGCATCGTATAACGATTTTCCCTATGGGATGCATCGTACAACAATTTTTTTCACTAAGTGGTTTTTCCCATTGAAAAATTGTTGTAAGACACTAGAAAGGATTCAAGAGCATTTAAATGATTTCGAGGACATGACGGAGTTAAAAATTAATTGGGAGAAATCAGAAATGATAACATGTAATGTGAATAAGGATGAACAACAAGAAATTTGGCGGAAATAATAAAATTCAGATTGGAGATAAGTTAAAATACTTGGGAGTTATTTTATCAAATAAACTGGAAAATATTTAAAACATTGAATTATGATAAACAGTTGAATGTGATGAAAGAGCAAATCTTAAAGTTAAATAAATTGAAACTGTCATGGTATGGCAGAGTGGCCTTATGTAAGATGATGCTTTTGCCAAAAATAAATTTTCTGTTTGATGCCCTTCCAATTTATCTTAAGGATAGAGAGATTAAAGATTTTCAAGATATAATTAATAAATGGAGGGAAAAGAGCTAGAATCCCTAAAACTTGGTGGTATGTGCCACAAAAAGAAGGTGGCTTAGGGATACCCAAATTAAAAAGTTATTATAATGCATTCCAGGTCAAAAATGTTGTTAAGATTCTGATGAAAGAGAAAGCGGTTTGGGAGGATTTAGAGATGGAAGATTTTGAACAAATTGGCAAGGCAGCTTTCCTAGATAATGAAAAGGGGAAAGTCATCATTAAAAATAAAATGTTAAGATCAATGTGGGAAGTATGGAAAAAGATGAAGGGAAAATTGGCCCCTGGAGTATCTCCTTTAATAGAGATTGAAGATATAAAAAGCTTCCCAATCAAGATAGATGAGAAATTGAGGTCAGTATTAATAGAAAAGGATGTCTGCCTGTTGAGACAATGGATTCAATGTGTAAGGATGAGCAGAAAAAAGCAGCAATTTATATAGACTTAAAGTTAAATTGGTTTCAAATTGTGAGATTAAATAATTGGAATAATAAATACTTAAAAGGACACAATTTGGAAAGGGCCATGACGGAATTTGAAGAGCCGGTGTTTAAAATAAGACAAGGGAAGATCAGGTTAAAGCGTCTGGTGGCTAAAATTTATAAAATACTAAATAAAGAGGATAATATAGATATTTTGAGAAGCTTGTGGGAAGAAGATTTAAATATAAAAATACCGGAAATAAAATGGAGAGCTTTTTGGAAACGGAGAATAATGAGAACACTGTCAGTCAGAGTTAAGGAACACAATTATAAAATGATGTGGAGGTGGTACTTGACTCCGGCGAGATTGAACCAGATGGATAGGACTAGAAATAATTTGTGTTGGAGATGTAATAAAAGTGTGGGAACCTATAAACATATATGGTGGAACTGTAAGGAAATAGAAGATTTTTGGAAAGAAATTGAAAAAGAGATACAGTAGTAGGAATGTTAGGAAAAAAGATTAAGATTGGACCGAGTGCCGCCATGCTCACAGACTTAGACAGTTTAAAGTTAGATAAGGAGGAACAAGAATTATTTGCAATACTTATGTCCACGGGAAGACAGTGTATAGCAAAAAATTGGAAGGACCCAAGGAAAATAAAATTGGATGAATGGTATAGGGAAACGTGGCAGCTGGCCCTAAATGATAAACTGACATGGGAATTAAATGGAAAGAAAGGGATTATTAGGGAAAACCATTTTGGAAAAATTTAGAAACCATATATTGAATATATATTAAAGAAAAGAGGAGGTTTCATGCCGGTACCGGATCAAATGAATTTTTGGATATAATGATAAGAGACAGGCCGCACTTCCCCTTTGGAAATGTAATATAGCACAGGGTGATCTATTTTGTATTACTAGGCGTAGTAATTTTTGAGAAAGAGAATTTTAGCGGATAGGATGATAATTAATATCAAAACAATTAATCATATCATTATCAGTATGTAGATATTTCTTTATGAATGTAAGGAATTTAATTTTAATTTTTTCCCCTACATTCTTTCCTCTCTGACATTCTCTTTTTGTAAGAAGTTGTTTAATGTATTTGCTGTTGTTGTTTTTTGTGTAGTCAATGTACGTTATAAGTTTTTTCGTTTTTGTATATTGTTGTTGTTCAGTCGCACAGTCGGTTCCGACCCTTTGCGACCCTATGGACCATTGTTCTCCAGGCACCTCTGTCCTCCACCATCCCCCTCAGCACTCCCAGTTCTGTGCCCGTTGTGTCTACAATACCATCTAGCCATCTCATCTTTGGCCTCCCCCTTCTTCTTTTGCCCTCCACCTTTCCCAACATCAGGGCCTTCTCAAGTGAATCCTCCCTTCTCATTTGATGTCCAAAATACTTTAGCTTCGTCTTTACTATTAGCCCTTCCAATGAGCAGTCAGTGTTGATTTCTTCTAAGATTGACCTATTTGTTCTCCTCGCTGTCCAGGGTACTCTCAAAACTCTCCTCCAACACCACATCTCAAAGGCATCTATTCTTCTGCGTTCAGCTTTCCTAATTGTCCAGCTCTCACATCCGTACATTACCACTGGGAATACCATTGCTTTGACTATTCTAATTTTTGTTTGCAATGTGATGTCTCTGCTTTTCACTATATTACTGAAAACTAATAAAAAAATTAAAACAAAAAAAGAAAGAAAAATTGTTGTACGATTTTTTCCATAGGGAAAATTGTTATGTGGAACACCATTCCCCCCCAAAACCTAATTGTTATGTGATTTCATTGCTATATGGGGCGATTGTTGTATGAGGTTCCACTGTATATAAAAAGTGAGTACACCTTGGCCGTGTTTTAAAAACTCTGATGCAGCTGGCTGGCTGTTTTGAAGAGAAGATTTTAGATTTTAAAAGGGTTAAGTTGCCAGGTAATAGAAGATCTCTGAGTTCTAGGTGTACTTGCCCCATCTGGGTATAATTTTGGTGTTTATGTTTGATCTGAGGAATAAAAGTCTCATCATCAGTCTAGCAGATCCTAGGTGCCAAGTTATAATGTTTGTATTAACCCAGTTTTAAAGTTGATTTTGTAGAGATCTTTAGATGCCTTTGAAACCAGATATGCTTTTTTAAATTGTTAAATTAAGACTGGCAAAATTTTATTGAGATGACAAAATACAAATGCTTAAACTGTATGGCTTTAAAAGCTACTGTCTTTGAAGCCATGGTTCCTAACATGGGGTGCACGCTCCACAGGGGGGCAAATTGATTTTTAAGTGGGACAATTCGAGAATGAGTTATTGACAGTGAACAGCCTTTAGGCTTCCTCCAAGTGAATAGCACTTCACTTTTTGAATGATAAGAATTATATGTCACCAGGGGGAGGGGAAATCAGGATTTTAGAGATGCTTAGATGGGCCATGGGCGAAAAAGGTTGGGAACCACTGCTTTAAAATATTTGGTGGAGTGCTGAAAAGTCTGTTTGGAATTCCTGCTGGGCTGCATCAGACACTTTACATTGGCAAATGTATGCATTCCATGCAGACTTGTGCTTTGTTGTCATGTGCAAATATACTTTATACATGTGTAAATGCAACATATGTGAAGTACCGCATGGGTGCTTGGTTTGCTTAACAGTCAAACTGAATTCATATTATATTTGGAGTGAAGTTTCCTTTTGGTAAAAGTGTCTTGGCGCTTCTTTTTCCCCAGATGTTCTGTGGGAACAAGAATTTTTGTTAAATAAAGTAAGGGACATGGTGAAACATACGCATAGCATGGTGTACCTAATATTTTATATTTATACATATCAAGCCATTACCAATAGTTTTCCATGGATTATTTTTCATATGTGCCTAGAGTCAGATACGGCTGGCTTTCGAACAAGGGAAACCTTTACCTTTTTATATCAGTCAAAAGCAGGAGAACATCATAAAAGGATCACCCCGTTGAACTTTTATGCATTTATGTATTCTACTCCCACTAATTCAGCACAACATCTGAAACAATGTACCAAAAAATGTGCCAAAAAAACCTTCAGTGCATCTCCATTGTACAGTACTGTATCTGGAATTGTGCAGCATCAGTTAGGGAACTAATAAAAGAATTAACCTATGCAAAAATCTAAGAAGGGTTTCACTGTTTTAATATCACAATCCACTGCATACATCATATGGTTGTTACATGGTTACTATCCTGATAGCACAAGCCACAGATCAATTTAGTGTGAACCAACTGACTACTAAGACTACAGCACAGGAGATTTAGCAGCATGTAACCCTAGTGCTGAGCTAGAAAGTAGTGAGACTCCAATAAATGGGATGAAACAGAGTGTTCTAAGTCAAAACATGTGTGAATACCAATATTTGAGTTGATTTTAAACCACACCAAAACATGATCCAAATCATGAGAAGATTGTTGAAATATAAGTGTGGTCAATAGTTTTCCATGGATTATTTTTCATATGTGCATATCAGTCAAAAGCAGGAAAATATCATAAAAGGATCCCCCATTGAACTTTTATGCATTTATGTATTCTACTCCCACTAATTCAGCACTACATCTGAAACAATGTACCAAAAAATGTGATTTGCTAGCGGTGTTGATCATATGACTGGTCATGTACCGATTGCAAGCTGAGCATGAGATAGCTAAAAGTAAAGGTTTCCCTTGCTTGAAAGCCAGTCGCATCCAACTCTAGGGTTCAGTGCTCATCTCTGTTTCAAAACTGAAGAGCCCACACTGTCTGCTTCTGCAGATGTTTCCGTGGCCATGTGGCAGGCATGACTAGACACTGGAGTGCATGGAATGCTGTTTACCTTCCCACCAAAGTGGTCCCTGTTTATCTACTTGCAATTTCTTGCTTTTGAACTGCTAAGTTTGCAGGAGCTGGGACAAAGACGGGAGCTCATTCCATCCTGCAGTACTCGGGAATTGAACTGCTGACCTTCCACCTCCCAGTCAGCGTCTTAGCCACTTGAGCCACTGCAGTCCGTGCAGTGATCGACAGTACCAAATCTTGCAAACCGCTTGCGTGATTTACGTTGTCCACATTACTACTTCAACAGGCTCCTCACTATTCTTTTACCTGGTTATCAAGTGCTCATCTAAACCTTTGATTGGAAACTAAAATATAACACCAAGACATATTGTCTTCATTTCTTGCCTTAGTCCAGGGGTGGCCAACCTTGGTGCTTTAGGTGTTCTTGAACTTCAATTCCCAGAAGCCCTAGTCAGCACAAGTGCTGACCTGGAGCGCCAAGGTTGGCCACCTCTGCAAATCCTAAGCCAGTCTACAATTGACAATGTTCTAAGAAGCATGGGGGGGTGTATCCTCAAAAGATACAGTAACCTTTTAATGTGATAACAAGTGGCGCCCTTGATACAGTAACTTTGCTTAAATTAGGCAGCTTAAGGCTGGAGGGGAGGCTGCCCAGAAAGAGCCCATACATACACACACTCACTCACACATTATTGAGTACAAAAAAGAAATCTGAAGCTCAACGCTAGAGCTCAGTGACAGAATATGTGCATGTAGTAACTCTGAAATACTACAGGGCTGCTGCTAGTTAGAGTAACCAGTAGTAGAATAAATTGTACTGTATGTTTCAATATGTAGTCAGTATGTTGTTACATTATCTGGCATTACTTGTATCTGTTAAAACAACAAGAACTAGTCATTCTGTGGTTTATTACTTATGACCTCAGTTCTCACCCAGTTCTAGGAGTAGTGCCTCAAAAACTTGTTTGTATCCCTCAGAGGGATCCATTTGGAAGAAGCCTTTGGATGTATTCCAGGATAGGAAAAAATGGGGGCGTCAACATCTGTTTTGGGTCACTGTTGACAGAGATGGAATCTTAATAGCTAAGAGTGCTCTTGAACTTACTCTCAATTCACTTAAATTTTCATCACATATTTGTATTTTGTTGCATATATTGTACAGTATCTAGGCTATTATGGCAATCAGTGAATGTGAATGTGCTAATGTTGCACACATCTGATCCTCTTTTATACATGTTAGGATTAGTTTAAATGTTATCTTGAAAAGGAACAGTGGTCAAAATGCACCCTCCTCCTGCTCCAAAACATGTAAACCAATGGTTCCCAATGGATGGGGGGCATTCCCTACCGGGGGCCTTCAATTCCCAGAAGCCTAACACAGTACATTGGCTGATCAGTGCTCTGGGGAATTAACTGAGGCTTCTGGAAATCCAAAGGCTGGGAAACACTGATGTTAACTAATCTCTTCTTATAACAAGCTATATCTCCTTATGCAGCTGTGGCACCATCATTACACCTTTTTCAAGTATAGAAGCATTTTCTTTGATTGCGCAGTGTTTCCCAACCTCTGGTTTTGGACTTCAATTCCCCAAAGCACCATACCTGTCAACCCGTGGCTCCAAAAAAACGGGACCTGCACAGGTCGCTTTCCACGCATGCATGGAAGTGCTATGCCACTTGTGCAGCCCCTACGCAAGCGGTGTAGTGCTTCCGTGCATGCGTGGAAAGCGTTTTCCCCCGCTGCCAAATTACAGGGTTTTGGCAGCGCGGGGCGGGTTATGACGTCAATCGATGTCAAATTACGGGGTTTCCCCAGCCAAATCGGGATGGTTGACAGGTATGAAAAGCACTGATCAGCCAGACTTAGGCTTCTGGGAATTGGAGTCCCCCTGTGGGTTGTGTGCCCCCACCAGGGGCATGCTGGCTACACTAAAAGGGCACGGGACATGGAGTGGTGAAGGCATTTAAACCATAACAAAATATATACGTTCCCACTCACCTTCTAATTTCAACTCCCCTCTGGGGATTTGAACTGACAACCTCCTGCTACAAAGCAAAATTGCAGCCCCTAAGCCACAGTGGCTCCACTGTAAATGGAGCTGCTTTTGTCAGCTTATCTTTGGCAGCAAAGGAGGAAGGAAGGCAGAGGAACACAGAGCCCTGCTCATTTGCTCGATCGTTCTGGGCATCACAGCTTGGCTCAGCTGTTTGGATTGGCACCCAAGGGAGGTGCCTGGGTACTGGGGGCCTGGGGGGGTGCCCCAGGCTGAGTCCTGGTAGCCCAATGGGCCAGCCCACCACTGTGCCCCATGTTGGGAGCCACTGTTCTAGACTGAACCTAGTGATTTAATACAAGTGATTTAATATAATCTAGGAAAGTGCAGGTGCCATGATAGTTTTATGGAATGAAGTTCATAAATTGTGGTGGGAGGAATTTTGTCTGAGTTAGTCACAAGATTCATTGATTCTACTAAGTGTACCCTTGATACCACTAACACAATAGTCATCCTCAAGATTCCAGGAAGCTGTTTTGCTAGCTGTTCAGAAATGTGAATATATGTCATTATCATGGAATAGTAATGCTAAGGTAGTACTGCATCTACTAAAGTTGTAAATTTGCTTCAAAACTGTACCCTGCTCTCTCTGATTTCATTTACTGCATCTCTTCTTCTTCTTGTGCAGTATCCAGTTCCAAATATTGGTTATCATCATGATGATCAGCCATGACGATTGTCCTGAGATTATAATACAGTGGTTTTTCATTTGCCTTCTGCATCTCAGCATGACACCCATACCACTGATCCAGTTCTGTGGGTCACTTCCTGGTCCTGAGCCTTTTTGGCACACAAAGTTCTCATCAGCCTCAGGCCAGTATTGGTGAAGCACTGCGTCTCTGGAGATGGTCAATTGCCCAATTACCTAAACTATAATCTAAGAAGGTGGCCCTTGACAGGAGGTTTCTCTTCCATCCCCATCTTTTAGGGAGAAAGGTTTGGATGGATGGCTCTCATTCTGTGATGTGACCTTCTGTGGTAGAATGCAGAGAAACAGAATGCCCTTTTTATCTACACTGTAGGGTACAAAACATTGAACGCACATTGCAGAGCTTCATAAAAATCTTTTTCAAGCGGTATTTGATTGGCCTTTGTGGGCTGAGAAAGTAGCTTGAGAAGCAGATTATGATACCCACAGTCAAAGCAGAGAAACATCTTGTTCTTCTGTTTCCCAAAGGTTGGCTGGCAAGATTCGTCTGTCATTGCATATGTGGGTGTGCATACTCAGCATAAGCCTGGCTTGCTCTTGCTTGTTCCCTGCCTTCTTGGTTTTGGGTCATAGAAACATGGGCTATTTCAGGAGACCTGGTGAAATATTATTGAATAAAATAAATAAATAAATCTTATTGTTGAAAATGTTTCAGTCGGCATAGATGATGCTTTTAAAGTATTTAGATTTTTAGCTGTTTATTTGGAAAAAATCTAATGTGTGGCAAGTCTTTATCTATGAAATATTTGACAAGAACATGCTATAATCAAATTACAGTGAATTTAGTTATGTGGGGGTGGGGTGTCTAATCTATTCAAACTTGTGTAATAATGTATGTTTAAAACCACATTACCGATCTTGCTCTTTTGTGCCATGTAGTGGTAACATAAACTGTTAATATCCAACATTAGAGTAAAGCTGGAAAAGACGCTAAGAGAAACACAATTCTAAAATACAAAAATACTCTTTCAAGTTGAGATGCACAGATAAAAGAAGATGTTGGAACAATTGTAACCTAACAGCCAACTGTAACAGGGACAAGAACAAAAACAAGGATATTCTAATAAAGAGGCACCAAAATGTTGTGGCAATGACTAAACAGGGAAACATCTTTCTGGAAACACTCACAAAATTTCATTATAACATGCTGTGTTGGTTACTAGCCTTCAATAGATCAATATAAATTATAGAAATTCTCTTTCATAGCTTTGTACGGAAATTGATTTTTTTCTATTCCTTTTTCTTATGTAGACATTGGGGAATCATGAATTTGATAATGGTGTGGATGGATTATTGGATCCACTGCTCAAATATACTGAATTTCCTATTGTAAGTGCAAATATTAAAGCAAGTAAACGATTAGCAAGCAACATCACAGGGTATTTCCTTCCTTATACGATTATACGTGTTGGCTCTGAAAAAATAGGAATTGTTGGCTATACCACAAAGGAGACACCTGTTCTGTCAAATCCAGGTATGCTTTCTTTTAATGATTATGTAAAATTGTATAAATGTAACAAATATATATAAATAAACATGTTTAATTTTGATCCTGTATCACATTTTATTTCTTTTCTAACATGAAGTTGGTGATAATACTTCTATAGTGGCCATTTATGCTCGGAGTAACGTATGTGTTATCAACAATGCTCAGAGTAACATATGTGTTATCACCAGCTATGTGCTTGATGTTATATAGCTGTAGTTTCTGAAGTGGTAGCTGTGTTAGGCTGTGCAAGCAATACCAGACAAGAAACAATTAAACAAAAAATTAAATGAAAAAATGTTGTGACACCCTAAAGAATATCTGGTGTAGTTTAATGTGATATCTGGTATATTTTATTGTGGATCAAGTCCACTTCCTCAGATATGATAGTGAGACTATACAATAATTTATAAATGGCCCTATGTTTGAGTTACTATAGTTAGACACAAATTGCAAATCTTGTGAGTCAGTGGAGCATTTCACACTTGGTAATGACTGACGACCTCTGATTAATATTCAGATCTATTCCTTTGAAGCTTTGTTCTGTAAAAATGGCAAATGGCTAGCATACTATATATGCTATACTAACCAACCATTGCCTTTCTATATCACTATCTGGTCATGGGGCCATGTTAGGCCACCAACCATTGTGGAAATCAATTCTAAGAGTCCTGGCCATTATAAGAGTTGAAGTCCATAATGTCTAAAGAACCAAAGATTGACACCACCTGCTGTACAGCAGACAAATGTGAAACAATTCCAGACTGAAGGGCTTGTGAGGTGTGTTATGTGAACAAAATGTTTGGACTAAAGACATTATCAATTCAACAGGTACAGGGAACAGTATAGCACCATTGACCTTACTAGCTGGAGTATTCTGGGAGTTGTAGTCAGAATTGGCCCCAATCTTGTTCTGTTCATTAGTCTTAATTAATTAACTCAATGCTAGATTATTCTGTGTTGTGTACTATGGGAAGATTTCTATGCCCTAAATTCTTCCCAGAACCTGATATAGTTACATTAGCACTGAATTTGCTAATACTGTATTAGGCTGCATTCCTAGATATGATAAAGTAAGAGTATGAACTATTGAATTCAGATTTTACTTCTAATGAAAGATTTTACTTCTAATGAACCCTGAGTTGGGTTCTACCTGAGTGGGTGGCATATATAAATATGACTATTAAATTAAATTAAATTAAATTACACAGTATCTATAGTCCTTTACCCATTTATGTGGAAATAACCATTTATGTGGAAAATTGAATTATACTCAATGAGACTTACTTTCAGTAGACATAACAGCACTGTGCTGTTAACTCATTCTAAAAACTCTGGTGATGTAGCGGAAAAACCCTCTTTGTTTCTGAGAATTTTAAAGAAAATTAGACTCAGTATATCTTGTGGATGCTTTCCTCCTAATTTTGCGTTTTTTTACATTCTGCTTTTCTGTGTTAAGAACAGTTTAATGTGCCATCTAATCACAGACCAATATATATTTCCTATGGCTCAGATATCATACCTGTCCACCTCATGGTGATTTTGATTGAGCAAATTGTTGACTTATTCCACTAGAGATTTTGCTACAAGTTGATTCTCACAATATAAGTCTGATATGTGAATATCCAGAAGATTGAGAGTAGGGCTCCATTCAGGACCAGTCTGTTTTCATTTCAGGAAGGAAGAGCTTCTACAAAACAGCGTATTTATTTATTTATTTTATTCAATTTGCATAGCCGCCCCAATCAACATGCGACTCTGGCCGGTGTACATAAAATCCCCAACATTAAACAACAAAAAAAACCTCCAAAAATCCTAAAAACACAAAAAAGAACATCTAGTTTAAAATTATTAAAAGCATGAGTGATCCTGCTCTAAATGAGCCAGCGAGGGGGGCACCCCCCCTCCACCTCCCCACACCTGCCCCGCCAGCCAGGTTTTCAGCTCTTTCCTGAAGGGCAGCAACTCCGTCTGGAGATGAAGTTCAACTGGGAAAAGTTGAACTGTGTAGGGAAGAGTTCTCTTGTTCTGGTTTCCAGAATATTCCATTACATTCCTGTTCTCTTTGGTTTTCCCTTACCCTCAAGATCAAGCATCCTTCTCACTAAAAATTCTTTTTCAACTTGGCCATGACATGGCAGCCAGAGCAAAGTAGGTAGGTTTACTTTCAAGAATAAAATTTGAAACATACTCCATTGGTAAGTGAAATATAAAATGGGTTACATAAAAATGAAAGTATTGAGGCACCTAAGATTGGTCGCAGGATGCCTAAAACCAACCCCAATACAAAATGTGCATTATTTAGCTGGCATTCCTCCACCAAAATTCCATCGAGAAAGTGCTACTCAAAAAGAGTGGGTAAAAGCGAGATCCTCAGAAACACACCTGCTATTTGATCGCCAACCACCAAAGCAGAGACTGAAATCAAGGCACAGTTTCCTCATAACTTCTCCCCCTACCCCCCCCCCAACAACAACCATCCCAAAGACCCCCTTAGAACTATGGAAAGCAAGCAAGGAGCTACCAGATAACTTGGCAGAACCACATGATTCTCTACCGCCTAGCCAAGAACAACCATGGCCTGTGTGGAAAGCTTTAAACAGACTGTGTGCCAGGGTAGGAAGATCAAGGTCTAATCTGAGAAAGTGGGGTTTCCCTGTAGATGGTAGCCTGTGTGAATGTGGAGAAGAACAAACTATCTCCCATATGATAACAATGCACACAATGCCCCTCAGCATGCATTGAGGATCTTCTTATGTTGGCAAGAGGAAATGCTGTTGATGTGGCCTAATATTGGGTAGATGTCTTCTAGCCCTTTTAATTCCTTTTTGGTTTAGATATGTTAATTTTAGCTCTGTATGTTATTATATGCTGGTGGCGCCTCTGACACAAAATTTAAAAAAGACCTTGAAACCAACATTTATTTCAGCATGAACTTTCATGGATTACAAACCATTGCTTTGGACTCATAAAATTAAGGGCATTCGGAGAAAATCTGCCTATGCAACAACCTGCATCATACCTGTCAACCTGCGGCTCCAGAAAAACGGGACCTGCGCACAAGCGATGTGCGCAGGTCGCTTTCCACGCATGCGTGGAAGAGTTTTACCCCTTCCATGCATGCGCGGAAGCGCTACGCCGCTTGCGTAGGGGCTGCGCAAGCGGCGTAGCATTTCCACACATGTGCAGAAAGCGTTTTTTCCCCCTGCCAAATTACGGAGTTTTGGCAGTGGGGGGTGGGTTATGACGTCAATCGACGTCGAATTACGGGGTTTTCCTGGCCAAATCGGGATGGTTGACAGGTATGACTTGCACTCTGTTCACAGCCCCCGCTTTCCCCTAGGAAGCCACATATTAGGGCAGGGGTTCCCAACCTAAGGCCCACAAGCCAGGTGCAGCCTGTGGCGCCATTTCATGTACCCCCACCCCTCCAAGGGCATTCAAGAAATAAAATGGCTGCCCTTTTGAAGCTGTTGGAACAAAATGGCCACCCAGCCACCCCCATCGTGCAAGCAGTGCAAAATGGCCATCCGGCCCTTGAAGCTGACTGAGAGCATGACCCGGCCCTCAGCTTGAAAAGGTTGGGAACCCCTGTATTAGGGCAATTTGTAATGGGAAGCAGAAATAGACAATCAGGAATTTAAGGGTTATGGGATGCTGTCTGGTTAGAAATGTTCCCATGCTTATGTGAGAATAGTCCTGGATCCACTGCATTGTCCTCATTAAGGCACTACCCTTAGACTAACCAACATATGCTGTGACCCTGCTGCAGTAGAATCCACTAATATGTTCTGTATTACATAAAACAAGATAATTAGCTGGATGAAAATTATTAGGAGCTCCAAGTTCCATTAACTGGAGTCATTGGCCATGGATTAGAATGAATTCATCTGGCAAATCACCTGCATTTTGAAATTTATTTCAATGAATGTTCTCCCTCGGAGAGCTGAAACTTTTCTTCTTTCCTCCAAAGAATGGAAAGAATATGAGGTTATTCTGTCTAAGCAGTTCAAGAAATCTCTATAGTCTTTAGAAGTACAGTGATACCTCATACAACGTCCAAACTTAGTTCCACAAGTTTGGACTTTATACGGGTTTGGACTTTGTATGAGGCGTGCAAAATCCTAGCCGCGATGTCTCATACAACGTCCAAATCCTTGCCACGATGCCTCGTACAACGTCATTTCCATAGAGATAACATTGTACTGTAACAGCACAGACTTCAGGGCAAAGTCAAGGAAACAGACAGGAAACTGACAGAACTTCAAGAAATCATTGTCTAAAGGCTAAATACATTACAAAAACATGTCAAACAACCCTGATTTTAGGGGACAAGCCATACAACTAGTTTTTAACTTTTGAAAACTTTATGAAGTACAGGTTTAAAAGTTACATGTCCCATCATGCAGCACAGTGTTAATCTGCAGCCATGTGGCCGATCATCCATTTTGTAGAAGCTCATGCAAAACCCACAAGAGCAATGCACGCATGCATCCTGCCTTTTGTACTGCCCTAATGCCTCATACAAAGTCGCATGACTTTGTATGAGGCAACTTTTTTCAAGGAATTAGGCGATGTTGTATGAATTTGATGTTGTATGAAGCGGACTTTGTATGAGGTATTACTGTGCATTCATCATTTCCTATGACTATACATATATAAAACATCTGACTGAAAGATGATCCTGAGTTACAAGGAAATGTTATTCTTTATTCCAAGATTTACAGCAACAGGGTGTTGACTATTGCTTACTCCCAAATGACCTACAAGAAAGCTGGAAAATGAAGCATCTTGCTTTTCTGGGAATCTTTTCACATACTTTTGTATTATAATCATGGTAACCTGGAGTGAAACCACACAGGTCATTGAGTATCACATTGTTCCCTTCCAACCCTGGCATTAGACAGACAATTTTGTTTAAACGCATCATTTCCATTCATGTGCTATGCTTGTAGTCAGATTTTTGAAACATGCTGCAAACCTCCTGTCTCACTTGTTACTGAACCTACTTCCCTCACTTTGCCTCAATCATCTGAAAAATTATTTTCCCCAGATTCACTTGCTTATTGTTCTAGAGCTACAGGTAGACTGTGAAGAAACCAAGCCCTAAGTTGAAGGACTGAAGGAACTGCGCATGTTTAGCCTTGAGAAAAGGAGACTGAAGGGGAAATACAATAGCACTTTTCAACTTGAAACATTGGCATGCTGAGGAGGGATAGGGTCTGTTTTTAATCATCTCAGAGTGCAAGACCACTAATAAGAGGCTCAGGTTACTAACCAGATCTAGGCTAAATTATCAGAAAAGACCTCTTAACTGTTAGAACAGTACGACAATGTAGCCAATGCTCCAATGCTGGAGAAAATTTGACAACAATCTGTCAGATCTGCTTTTGATTTTAATTCCTGAATTGATCAGGGGTTGGATTCAATGGTCTTAATGGCCACTCCCAACTTAGTTGTTCCGTGATTGTATGAAAGGTCTTGAAATGACAAAAGTGCAGTGGGTTAAGGACCATTGGGAAGTTTTTTTGACTCTTCCACACTTTAATTCTAAAATTTTACACCCTCCCAAATTATAACTTTTCACATTGCTAGAAAGCTAGTCGTATCTGACTCTAGGGTTCAGTGCTCATCTCTGTTTCATAGCCGAAGAGCCAGCACTGTCTTCTTCTGCAGACATTTCTGTGGTCATGTGGCAGGCATGACTAGACACCGGAGTGCACGGAATGATGTTACCTTCCCACCGAAGTGGTCTATAGTACTTGCAATTTCTTGCTTTCAAAATGCTAGGTTGGTAGGAGCTGGGACAAAGATGGGAGCTCATTCAGTCCTGCAGTACTCAGGAATCAAATTGCTGACCTTCTATTGGCTACTGTCGGCGTGACATCATCCGGAGTCCCACCCTTCTTGTCCAGGTGTGTCCGTGGCGGGAAGGTTTCCCGCGGCTGTGCATGATTGGGGAATTTGTACCATGTGAGTTGAATGCTTGCTGCTCCCAATTCTGGTAGCAAGCTCGCATTCCAATAGCAGCTGGATACAATGTGTTCTTTACAAATGGCTTAAGTATACATTTCCTGTAGAACCGGTTACATTCACTTAAAGGCATAATGTAGTGGTTACATTCCATACACAACACCTTCCACCTCCCAGTCAGCATCTTAGGCACTTGAGCCACTGCAGGTTCACAATATATCAGCATGACTGCATCTTCTTGACTCTGTAATTGTATGCCAGAGGACAGCACACTGATAAACTAGCAGGAATTGTAAGGTACTACGGTAATATGCAGGATTGCTTTTTTAATCCCAAGGCTTTATACAAACTGAGGATGCTACAGATGTTATACAACCTACATAAAAGAGAGACACATCATGTTTTATGGTCTGCATCCAATATTTGAGGGATAACAAATTAATCATTCCCTTGGACTCTTATCCATTCCACAGCAGGATTGAGATAAAAAGCATATTCAACAGTTAGATTTGTTCAGAGTTACAATGAAACTTCACATAGTCATTTTGCCTCTTCACATAAATGGTTGCAATATATTCTTGTCACTGCGTGTTGATACCATGTGTAGCATTACATCTCTTCATGTAAATACACAGCAATGTTGTGGTAAATTTGAAGTTGTGCTTGTTATGACAAATTGTAAATAACACTGGAAAGAAGAATGTAAGTTTCCGTTGATTATATTGATACATATTAGCAGGCTAAGTTTTTGTAAGAGTAACAGGTCTTAATAACTTGTTTAAGATCAAGTCAACCCCCAATGGTAAAAGATTCAGTCCACAACAATATTGTGTTCCTGGAAAAAGCACACCCAACCCAGCAGCCTTATTCAAGCTAGAGGGAGCGGGACATTTCTGTACTAATGGATCTTGAGCCTTTTTGCAATTTCCAGTGCCATTTTATTTTTATTTTCAAGTCATTTTGCTAATATATATTTTTGTGTGTGTGGAAAAACTTAAAATGTTAAAAATGTAGCAAACAATAGTTTTTAAGGATAAGAGAAACAAGATCCCACCACAGTGTTACTTTGCAGTTTGAGTCCAGTCCTCATATAAGAGCATTTCAGGCTGCCATGTGCACATACTTGTGAATGAGATAGAATGAGATAGTGTAGCGGTGGCCAACCTTGGCTCTCCAGGTATTCTTGGACTTCAATTCCTAGAAGCCCAAGTCATCACACCACTCTCCAGCTCCAGAGGCATTAGACACGTGTTTGTTTTTAAATGTGCACATTGAGAAGGAAGGAGAATGGCAGCAGGGAGCCAGTGCTAATGTTTAAACCAGTGTCAGTTACCTCAGAGGAAGCATTCTGGCACTTTCCCAAAACTGCCATCCAGTTGCAAAAGGTCAGTCATCTGGATCAGGAAGTTACTTTTGTTTGCTTAAAGGAACTTTTTAGCTTCCTTCTTATGGTGACATTCTTTACCTTCCAGACATTTAATCAGAGCACCTGCACCACCACTACCAAATGCAATACCCAGCATAGACAGGAGGTACAGCAAATCGAAAGAGTTCTTGTCAAAGGCCACAAGTCATAGGTCATAGGTGTGTGTTTTTTGGTGTGGTTTTTCTTCAGACACCCCACTGGCTCCTTTGTTTTATCCATTCCACACATACACAGAGAACAAGGACAATATGCATAGGTTACTCTACCTAATGAGATGGGATACCTAATCTAAAGAAACCACCTGATGGCCTTAACTTTGGCCCAGTGGCTTCAGTTTTAGCAGGTTTTCCACTTTGGATGGAGCATCTCAGCGACTATGTGATGGATGTTTTTGCAGTTGTTTGTCAGCAGCTTTGGCAGCTTGCAAGTCCATTAAACCATAGTCCTAAAAGAGTCTTCACTTTTAATGGAAAGACAAAATTAAGCCTGTAGAATTTTCTGCTGCAGATAAGACTTCCTATAGGAAATGGGGAAAGTGCAATGAAAACCTATTTCTCATTGCTTCCGGCAGAACTTATTCCTTAGTAAAACACAATTCGGTGCATATTTACTCAAAACTTCCACTGTGCTCAATCCAGTAAGCATGTCAACTAGCTGTCTTTGTGTCAGAGACACAGATTATCAAAAAGCAAGCAATATTCTTGATAAAAAGTGGAGAGAAGTAGTGGGAGCAGGCAGTGCAAATAAGTTCACCACACTTAGAGGGGAACCATTAGAGGGGAACCATTAGTCCCTTCTCTCTCTGCGGGGGTGTGCAGGGCACCATGCGACGGCACTGGACAGGGAGTGCTATTGGCACCCCAGGGTGCTAGAGGCGAGGGCAGGATGGGACAAAGCCCAATTGCCCAGTATACCAGCACGCGCCTGCCTCTCTGCCATTGCTTTTTACACATGGAAAGCAGCTTCTTCTACCTAAGTCCACAATGGAAGATGGCATGTATAGGTTTGTGGTTTAAAAATGCAATATTAACGCTATCTAAAGATAGAATAGATGCACCCTTACACCGGCAGAGAAAGGATCTGTTTGGTGTCATTGGAGCCTATGTGGCAACCAAGTCCCCACTAATACAATGTTCATATCTCCACTGCTCCGTGTATGGGCCAGCCAAACAGCCCATACACCCACTGGCTGCTATCTGATGAAAGGCCCACCTTCACCCATAATACTGCCAGGTTCTGCACGGCAGTGTGTAAAATCAGGTTGAGAATCCCTGAGCTAAATAAACCACTAGTGCTACATCTAGGCTTAGTAATAGTTGAACACTATTAATCTTAAATACAAACATTAACAAAGACTAGAGTAATTTCTGTGCCCTCCTCTCTCACAGCTGAAATCATCTTCCCAATTAACTCAATAGCAGAATACAAGCTGGCTTGGCCTTGAAGTTATGTCCCAGCCAAGGCAAGACGCCGGTAACACTGCTTTCTAATTAAGGTAGCCTTACCCCCCCATTCCCCCAGCCAGCTATTTCCAGGCACTGACAACATAACCTGGTTTTTTTTTCAGAATACCAAATCCCATTTCTCTGCATTTCCCTAATCTTTGGATAGAGTCAGAGGAAAATTTGTTTCCCTAAGAAGTCCTATACCAAGATGAGTGTATCAAGGGTCTTCAGTAAATTCTAAATGAGATATTTTCTTAAATTTAAGCTACATCCACTTTTGTTTCCTTAATTCCCTTAAAGAGGCTGGAGGATGGTTCTTCATTAGGTTTTAGGGCAGGGGTGCCCAAACTTTTTAGGCTGCAGGCCAGTCATGTGGTTCAGGGAGCCTATCACTATGGCCCAGGGCTGGATCCAGCCCCTGACACCAGTTCATTCGGCTCACGAAGCCCTCAGGGGCCATTCAACAATTATGTGATCCATTTTTGGGGGGGGGGGAATTGACCCCCTCCCCCTATGTAATCCGACCGTAATTTTAGCTTTGACCCCCTTTAAAATTACGTAATCCAGAGCTTTTGGGTCAAAACTCTAATTTTGAGCTTTTCACTATTGGTGCCTAATGCACAACAGCTCCAAATGGATTACATAATGTTTTACCTGACACACACACACACACCCGCCCCCATGTAATTTTGACATAATTCAGATGGCAGACACCCTTTCCCCCCTTCAATGATCATGTAATTGTTGAATGGCCCCTCATTGCTCCTGGAAGTGGAAGTAAAACATGCCCATATGGGCATGTTTTACTTCTGCTTCCAGGAGCAACAAGGACTTTGCGTGTGTGGGCCAGATGAATTGGTGTCATGGGCCGGATCCAGGCTCGGGCCGTAGTTTGGGCACCCCTGTTTTAGGGCATCTCTTTGCTTGAAATAGCCACATTTCCTAATAAACTCTATACATGTAGGCTGTGTTCTAAGAAACCAAACCAACAAAAACATAATACTGCAGCAGAAGAAAGGGCCATAATCTGGCAAATTGATCTGTAGGGCAGAATGGCAAAACTGAGACAGCTGCAATCCCATTTACTAGAGAACCAGGGTTGGAAATGAGTGGTCAAGAAGAAGCAGTGGAGAACGTATAACATTTAAAAACTGTTTATTTATTTCCTTAGCACCACACATGAAGGTTTCAGCAGGAAGAAAGAAGGGCAGCTATCCAGGGAAGCGCTCTTTGGAGTGCAGTTCTTAAGGCTAGCTAGTCAGGTTTTATATACAGGGCGAGAAACGTGGTAGAAAGCCAAGAGATTTGTCTTTTGTAATTTGGTGGGCTCTTTTCCAGTTTCTGGAAATCTAAAGAATTTTGGAAGCTTTATAGCAGCCCCTTGCCAAAAAGAATAAAGAGGCAACAACTGAATCCTTGGTAGGGAAAAAAATGCTTTTTTTAGTTTTTCCTTAAGAATAACATAATAAATACTTTCTGTAGTTGTTCTAAAATTGCATTTATGTATTATAATGAGAATAGTTTCCTGGTTGTCCCCATGAACTTTAGGAGGTTAATTAAGATCTTATTTCACAAGACGGTACCCAATGATGTAATTCTGCTAGCACAAAGTATCTACTGCTTGTCAAAATCTGTCTTCATCCTTATATAAGTATCAGAACATTGACTGATTGACTGATTGATTAGGTTGCCTTTCTCTTGATAGGGGACTCAAGGTAGCTCAATAATGTTAAAGAGATCAAATTAAAAAATTAAATTATATATATATTTTTTAAAAATTAAACTATAGTAATAACTGAAATACACTAAATGAGTAAAATATAATAAAAAAACTTTTAAAAAAACAGTAACCAGGACTCAGTATTGATTCTGATTAAGTGCTTGCCTAATTCATCATTTTTAAAACAAAATTTCTTGACCGCCTTTCAAGATAGTGGTCTTCCTAAACGTAAAGCCAGTACAAACATTAATAAAATCCATTGTTTGGGAGCAGTCACTTAGAAGGCCGGATGTATGATTCCTACTGATTTTTTTTTTAAAAAACCTAATAATATAGAATTGTATGCATATAGAAACTAAATGTTTACATGTTCACACTGGTTGTGTATCTGCTAGTACAATACCACCTCTTGTACTAAATAACTAATATTATACAGTGTGTAATTGAGATTTTGTGTTTTAATTGAGTCAGGCTTTATTATAGGGTTTGTTTGTTTTTTGTATCAGGTGAACTGCCTTGATTTTGTCAACGTTTGCATGGCATTTTAATATATGCAATTATACGTGAAGTTCACATATTTCAAGGCATGACAGACGACTTTCTTGTATTACAGTAATCTACAGTTTCCTTCTCAAACTGGAAATATAGAGTGAATGAAATCAGTGATGTAACAAAGTGATCTCCATTGTTTGAAATGCATTTGTTAAGCAATGGATATCAAGTACTGTACCTGCATACTTTGTATACAGAATATAAATATTGTTATGCTTTGCCAAATAATGTTTAATGAGAATATAGTAAAAGTAACCAATTAATCTTTTTCTCTTGGATTTTTAGGAAAGGATTTAATATTTGAAGATGAGATTGCAGCACTGCAGCTACAAGTGGACAAACTTACAACATTGGGAGTCAACAAAATCATTGCTCTTGGTCACTCTGGCTTCACTGTGGATAAAAGCATCGCTCAAAAAGTGAAAGGCGTCGATGTTGTGGTTGGGGGTCATACAAACACATTTCTTTATACAGGTGTGTTGTTTTGTCAGCAGAATGGGGGTTCTGATAAGTAATTTGAGAGAAGCTAGTTTGCAAGGTGTAATGTGGTACTCAATTACTGTACGGCATTTTTCCCGCCTTGACTCTGCTGAGGAGATCAGTCTGTGTATGCAGGCTGATGGGTATGCCTCATTTCCTGTACCTAGAACATGAGACCAAAATAGAATGTACAGAAGAGTATGTTTGCCATATCTCATGATGTATTACCTCAGGTAAGAAATGTCTTCCAAAGCAAATAGAGATGCGAAATGCCTAAGGTTTGGGATCAATGTAACAAACAAAAAAAGTTGAAAGCCTTTCTTTCTTTCCATCCTGGCATAGTTGCTCATGTGTGGGAGAAATTCTCGTCTGGACAAAACCTGGAAAAATACTGATGTGAACTTAATTTAAAAAATAAATAAATAAATAGTCTGGTCTGAGGTGTTTTCCTTCTCTATGTCTCTGACTAGTGTAAAAAAATGGTGATGAGACAGACCATTAGTAGCACTTCATCTTAGCTTTAGTTTTTCTGTGTTCTATTTTTAACTTCTAGACTTTACTCTTCTGAGCGGTTTGTGCATCATAGTTTCCTTTTCTTCTTGTGTAAAATGGTTGGGTTTTGACATGCTGTTTGCGCACCAAGGGCTCTGGACCTTGTCATTACAGTCATTAAAGAAATGAATCATGATGCTGCCTTGTCCTGCTTTTGCTTGAAGCTTGTTTTTTTAAAATATGTTCTCATTCTTGCGTAAATATGTCCATATGAAATCCATTTCTCTGCTGACTGACTAGATTCTTCCCAAGACTGGTTCGTCCATCAGCTAACTATAGTGAGCTAAAGGTAAAAGGTAAAGGTCACTCTTGCTCAAAAGCCAGTCGTATCTGACCCTAGGGTTCAGTGCTCATCTCTGTTTATATTTACTTATTTATTTATATTTCAACTTGTATGCCACGCCACTCACAATGCGACTCTGCGCGGCTAACAAAGAAGCAAAGTTTTACAATTACAGCCAAAGAGCCAGCGTTGTCTGCATCTGCAGACATTTCTGTGGACATATGGCAGGCATGCCTAGACACCAGAATGCATGGTTAAGGAAGAGGAGCTGATTCTGTTCCTCCAGTGAGTTTAAGGTAACATTCATGGGTCTATTCATTACCCCACCCCACCCCAATAATCTTCACAACCATCCTGTGAGGTTGGTTGGACTGTCAGAGTATGTCTGGCTCAAGGTCACCCCTTGAGCTTCACAGTTGAATGGTATTTGAACCTGGGTTTTCTGTGTCCAAGACTGCAAGCACTACACTTTGCTTGCTTCTATCTGGAATTTTAGAATGCTATAAAAAGAATGGGGTTTTTAAACCCTTCCAAAATAGCAACATGAATGAACCTTGGTTTCATTCAAAATTGCTTGGTAATTACATGCTTTGGCAGCAAGTTTAGATGAGGGAGAGGAAACCTCTGTGCTTCTTTTTCCAAATGATTCTCCCAGCCTATAATGTCAATGTATGAGCCAGACTGCCCCATACATGAACACTATGTTTTTGACAATATGCCGAGAAAGCACCTGGCCTTGGAAACCTGGCTGGCTGGACGCTAACCATGAAGTATTACCATGACACTCTGAACTGCGGATGTAACATTTGAGAAAAATAATTCTGGGTTAAAGTAAAAAAGCAAACTGTTACAACCTGGAGCTATCCAGAGCTGTGTGACACTGCAGCACATTCTTCTTATGATGTGGCAGTACTCTCTACGTATAAGAAAAGTTTCTTGGACTTGAGTGTGTGTGTGTGTGTGTGTGTGTATTCATGCATGCGTGCATGCATGTATGTGTGAGTGTGTGCGTGTCTGTGCATGTGTGCATGTTGCTTGTGTGTTTATTATAATCACTGATCAAATAAGAGTGCTGTGTATGTTTGCAGTACCCACAGGAATTACCGTATTTGCTGGCATATAAGACCCACTTCTCCACTTCTTAGAAAACACTGTGAAAATGAGATGCGTCTTGTACTATATATAATGGCCTATAGTGGGCTATTTTGGTAATAACGGGGTGCGTCTTATACTCCGATGCATCTTATATGCCAGCAAATACGGTAATTGTTCTCTAATTCTGTAGACTATCTCACATATACAATAAATCTTCATACCACATAGTTCCTAGTGTTTTAAGAAAATACAATCTTAAATTAAAAAGCTCTTCATTTGAAAAGAAAATAACTCACAGTCTATTCTTATTTTGTTTTTGCTTTTTTCCTGGGCTTTTGCATTTCTCCCTGTTCAAGTACAACTGTTTCATGTTTGTAGGTTCCTTAGTCTATTTTAAACATTTGTGTTTCCTTTTTTTTAAAAAAGCCATGGTTGGAGGTTAAATAAACCACTACCATCCTACATGTTAATTTTTCTAGCATGGTAGGAGGTACATTCTTAAACAAGTAACACTCTCCATGCCAGGATTCACAATGAATCATTCATAACATTGAAGAGCTGCCTGTCTGTTTAGCTTATAAAACTTCCTGGCTGGTTTTCTGCTGCCCTTCCTAATGTCCCACTCCATAACCATTTCAAACTGAAATGATATTTATGGTCTTTGTCCCTGATGAAATTGTGGGGAAAAAAGAAACACATTACTTTTAGCAAATAAAATAAGATTAGATAAAATACACCGTGTCTTCTGTGTAATGTCTCTACAAGTACCAAATGATAAGCAACCTGGTTTTATTCAGACAATGAAACACACACAGAGAGACAGACAGACACAGACATACACACACACACACAGAGAGAGAGAGAGAGACTTTTTAATCACTTATGCTAAAAGTGTTTGACATTCCTGTGAATTTAAATAAATATGTGTAGTAGTGGTAGACTAAATGCCAGTTTTTTAAAAAACTGCAAAAGGCAGGGATGTTGTGCTCATCCTGCTTCATACATAGAAAAGCAGTTAACACTGGAGGACAAACTGGAAATATGTCATTACACAGCTGGATGGAGCTAAGGAAAGGGGAACAATCAAAGATTCATTCTGAGTCCCTAGTCCAGTGATGGTGAACCTTTTAGAGACCGAGTGCCCAAACTGCAACCCAAAACCCACTTATTTACTTCAAAGTGCCAACACAACAACAGGAGAGGGAAGAAATGTTCCCATTGGGCTGCTGGGCAGGGGGTGGGATGAAATCTGTGCTGGGGGAGGGAAGAAGTGCTCCCAATGGGCTGCTGGCAGAGGAGCGGGGTGAACTCTGTTCTGAGATGACCGCACGGGTGCCCACAGAGAGAGCCTCAAGTGCCACCTCTGGCACACATGCCATAGGTTTGCAACCACTGCCCTAGTCTGATTCTCCTTGGTATCTGATTTTCCTTGCAGGATCTGTTGACATGGGAGAGAAAGGTGCATGAGATGCTTCAATCACAAGTGATAGCCAGCTGCTGAATGTGTGATCTTTTCTTTCCCATCTGTTTCTCTCCAGATTGGTTTGTGCTTCAGATGTCATGCACAAAACAGTTTCCTCCTATATGTGCACTTCTGCTAGTTGACATAGCTACCTGCTTATATTCAGTATTCTATTTTCTATGTATTGTATACATTACAGAACAACTTGGTAGGAGAAGATAACCATTCATGTTCTCATCATCTTCACAGGCCCTCAGCCTTCAAATGAGATACCTGCTGGTGATTATCCATTCATGGTGAAGTCGGATGATGGGCGTGAAGTTCCGGTTGTTCAAGCTTACGCTTTTGGAAAATACCTTGGTTATTTAAACGTTACATTTGATGAAAATGGAAATGTAATTAAAGCAGTTGGGAATCCTATCTTATTAGATAGCAGCATTTCTGAAGGTAAGGAATAGAAATCTGGGAATTTTTTAGAATTTCTTTGTGGGGGGATGCAGGATGCTAATTTTTCATTTTGGCAAGGGAAGTAATTATTGAAGTAATGCACATAAAGTTGTTGTGCCTCACTTTTTACTCTTCTTGTTAGCAAAATGAACAATGTGACATTATACTTTCAAAAGTGTAGCCATCTAAGGAAAATTAAAGATATATTAATACATAGTTTAAAGTACACATTTTTCACCTTTGTATTTCCTCAAGAAATGCAGCCATTTTACAAACATTTATCATATTCTACAGAGACATTCTACTTTAGGGCCAAGCAACCCTCTAAAGATATCATTTAGCTCCATCCACTTCCTGCTACCCCCAGCCACCATAGAAGGAGGTCAGGGATAGAGATGTGCATGAGAAAATGGTCATATTTCTTTCATTTTGGCTTCTTTCACAGAGGTGCCTCTTTCATTTTCTTTCATTTCTATGTTTTTCATGTACCGATTCTTTTATTTTTACCCCAAAGGAAAAGCTTCTTTCATGACATTCAGCTTGTGTTTCCCTTTCAAGTTTTCTAGCACTCCAGAAGTGCTCTTAAAAACTACTCCAAAAATGCAGAGACAAGGCAAAAGAGAATCAATCTATGCCAACGCAAACAACACTTTGTGAGAAAGACAAGTCATCATCACAGTTAAGAAGAAGAAGAAGAAAAAGCCTCATGTACACTTCAAAAAGAAGTAGCCAAAAATAAGACAGGGAAAACAATAGTATGAGTTCAGAAGTGACATTTCTCTTTGGCTTCCAGGCCCTTTTATAGATTCAAAATTCCCATTCTTCTGAATATTCTGATCGGCTGCTAACATCCTCACTCTGAGTGTGCTCAAACATGCAAAGTGGGACTTGTATTGAAGCTGCTTTTGACAGCCCCCTTGTTTGCCAAGTAATTTACAAAATCAACATGGGGGTTCAGAAGGTTGTTTTCCAAAGACTTCCTTTCTGATTTCTAATGGCCAGAGGGAACTGGTTAAGTGCATACTATTGAAAGTATAAAATCCCCACTATTCATTGTTTGGAGACTGCTTTCAATGCAAAGAGAACATACTGTATGCCGTAGCTAAAGACATTTACTATTCTTACCAGTCGTCTAGCTAAGTAACAGTCTTCCATTTTTTAAAAATTTAGATCCAGTTGTAAAAGCACAAGTTGATGAAATGAAGCTTGAGTTACAAAACTTTTCTTCAGAGGAAATAGGGAAAACTATTGTTTACCTAAATGGTACAACCCAGGCATGCCGCTTTCAAGAGTGCAACATGGGAAATTTGATTTGTGATGCTGCGGTAAGAAAATAACTATCTAGCTAATGGATATATGATGTCTAATGACTTTTGTACAACATGCTCAAAAATGGTTTCTTTCTTTCTTTCATCCTTCCTTCCTGCTGTTTTTACTCTGGGTGGTTTGCATAGATTAAAAACATAGACATCAATCAAATAATAGTTGAAATAAAAATAGTCATTACAAAAAACAACAATAATGACATTGTTACTGGCTGTGCACATCTTTACATAGTTGCTACTGAGATAGATTTTGTTTTGGAGAATGAATGAGCAAACATAATTTGACATAACTAAGGCTTAGGACTGTTTTACTGTGGACTATTAACATTGTTCAGGAACAAAATTGTTGACGGGATATAAACAAACAGACAGACAAGACAAGCATGACAGTTTATAGATATAACAGGAAGGTTTTGTCACAACACCTGTCCCTCTCTCCTTCCAACCTTCCAACCTTGGCAGTTACTTGGAGTCAGTCTCCTCAAAACGGCAGAGACTGATTTAACCCCAAAATTATTTTATTCTTCTGAATTTAACTAGAGACTGTAACTGTAACCATTCTGTTTAAGAATGCTTCTGGAAAATATTTAACTTACTAAGTGCTAAGTGAGTGATGAGTGAATGGGAACTTCAGCTACTCTCTTTCTTTTTTTTCCTTTTTTTTTAAATTTTTTTAATTAAGTTTTTAATAGACATACAGAAAAAGAAAAGAAAACATTAACAGTACATTAACAATACATTACACTAACAAGTCCATAATATCATACTAACAAACATTACTATATGCTAGCACATAACAATATCTACATTCATTAACTACTATTTAACCACCAAATATTAAGAACCATTATTTCAAAGTCCAAAATAATAGAAAGAAACTTTCTGTACTACCACTAATCTTTTTAACCAATAAAAAACACCCTGTGAATATATACAATGCCCGGAGAGTTTATTTTCTACTCAGCTCCAGAAACTTCTTTGAGATGGTACTGGTCCTGAACTATCACCTGCCATAGTAGAGTGATCCACGAACGGTTTCCATATATTCCAAAATCTATTCTCTTTTAAATTATCTCTTTTGACTTTAATCTCCCATGTCAATTTATCGTTCAATGCTAAACTCCACATTTCTTTATACCATTCTCCAACCTGAATATCTACATCGTTTTTCCAATTTCTGGCTATACATTGTCTACCCGTTGTCAGTACAATTTCCAGTAATTCTTTTTCCTCCTTGTTTAAACCCAGATCTTCCACATTCGTTAAAAGAATAGTACCCGACACCAACTTAACACTTTTACCCAATATTTCACCAAATTCATTTTCTATTCTTCCCCAAAAATCCCTTATTTTTTTACAACTCCACCACATATGTTCATATGTTCCATCAAATTCTTTACATCTCCAACATAACTTATCTCTTTTATTATCCATCTGGTAAAGTCTTAATGGTGTCAGGTACCATTGCCACAACATCTTGAAATTATGTTCTTTAATTCTTACAGACATTGTTCTCATAATTCTCTTTTTCCATTTATTTTTCCATTCAATCTCCCCAATTTTTATATTCAAATTTTGTTCCCACTTCCGTTTCAAATCCTCCTGTGGATCTGCACCTCTATTCAATATATTATAAAGCTTACTTACAAGACCCTTAATACTACTTTCCCCTTTTCTAATCTTCCTTACCAATTCCTCAAATTCCGTAAGTACTCTATCTGACCCTAGTTCTCTTTTATATTTTTTATTCCAATTGTCCACCTTTAACTTCTGAAACCAATTCAAATTTAGTATCTCAAACATTTTTTTCCACTCGGCATCAACATCACATGCTTTTAACCAATCCTTCAGTAACAACGTCCCATTTTTATCCAATATTTCTATTTTTTCTTTGTCTAATTTTATTGGGAAACACATCATATCAGTCAATTCCAAGATTGGGGAGAGATTCGGAACCATATCTTTTTTTACCTTCTTCCACACCTCCATGAGACCTTTCATCATAGTATTATTTGACCTTTTCACCTTATCCTTCATTCCCAGAAGATTCAAGTTTCCA
This sequence comes from Bradypodion ventrale, assembly GCA_035047345.1. Taxonomy (NCBI): domain Eukaryota; kingdom Metazoa; phylum Chordata; class Lepidosauria; order Squamata; family Chamaeleonidae; genus Bradypodion; species Bradypodion ventrale. The sequence goes on from JAWDJE010000001.1 coordinate 180,647,314, forward strand.
ATATTTCTGTATTCTTTCATTTCCAATTGTTCCCAAATTACCTTTTCTCTTGCCAAGATCTTCACAACATTCTTGACTTGAAATGCTTGGTAATATACTAACAGATTTGGCATACCCAACCCCCCTTTTTTCTGAGACAAATACCATAGTTTCTTTGGAAGCCTAGATTTTTTTCCTCCATTACAAAAATCATTAAACATTTTTTGAAACTCATTAATTTCTTTCTCTTTTAAGTGGATCGCGAGCGTATCAAATAAAAAGTTAATCTTTGGTAACAGTATCATTTTACACATAGCAATCCTTCCGAACCATGACAGCTTTAACTTCTGAAGTTCTCGTATTTTATTCCTAAATTCAATTCTCAAGCTGTCATAATTCAATCGTTTAAGTTCTTCTAATTTGTTTGAAATAATTATCCCTAAATACTTCAACTTATCTTTGATTTGTATATTAAGTGTCGACACCGTCCTACCCATCTCGCTCAATTTCAAATTACACAGCATCAATTCAGATTTATCCCAATTTATCTTTAATCCAGTTATAGCTTGAAATACTTGTAGATGATCTTTAATCCTGTCCATTACCTGTTCCGGGTGCTTCACCATAAGCAATGTATCATCAGCGTACATGCTCACTTTATTACCCATAATCCCTTCTATATTTGAATCCTCCCTTATACTTTTAGCTAAAATCTCCATTGCCATTATAAACAAGATAGGAGATAATGGGCAACCCTGCCTAGTGCCTGCCTCTAACTTTACCACATCCGTGAGCTCCTCGTTTACTCTAACCCTGGCATTTCCTTTTTGATATAGTAAATCTATAACCCTATTAAATTTATCTCCAAACCCATATTTTCTAACTATTTCCTTAATTGAAGACCACTGCAATGAATCAGATGCCTTAAAAATATCCAATGATAGTAATCCCACTTTTTCCTTTGTTTGATTGACATTGTCTATTAAATCTAATACCCTTCTAGTCAAATCCGCCATGTGTCGTCCTTTTAGAAACCCAACTTGATCAACATTTATATATTCCCCCATAAAACTATTTAAACGATTAGCCAATATTGCCGTGAAGATCTTCGCATCTTGATTTATAAGCGAAATTGGTCTGTACGAATCCACTCTTTCCAAATTCTTACCAGGTTTTGGCAAAAGAACAATTGTGGTGTTATACCATGAAGTCGGGATTGATCCTCCATCTAGTATATAATTATATAACTTCACCAATTTCGGGACCACCACCTCTTTAAATTCTTTGTAAAACTCTGTTGATAATCCATCATCCCCCGGGGCTTTCCCTATCTTCAATCCGCTTATTACCCCCTTAACCTCTTTGTCAGTTATCTTTTCCTCCATTTTCTCCCTATGCTCTTGTTTTATCCCATTCCCTAACTGCCTCTCCAATATCCTTTTAAGCTTTTCCATATCTATTTCTTTTTTTGCATATAACACCTGGTAAAATTCCCTAACTATTTTACATTTATCGCTATTCTTATTACACCTTGAACCCTGCCTGTCGACTAACACCCCAATTTCTCTTTTTTCCCTTTTAACCTTAGCTGCTCTTGCTAATAGTTTTGAGTTCTTATTACTAAATTCAAAATATTCTCTGTTTAAATAAATCAAATCTCGTTTAACTTTATCAATATCTTTACCCATTTCTTCTGCCTTGAGTCCTTGTAGTTTCAAGAGAATTTTTTTATCTTTACTTTTTGCGTGTTCTTCCTGTAATTGTTTTATTTCCCTTTCTTTTTCTATATGTTCTGCTTTATACTTTTTATATTTGAGGCTTGCCAATTTTATGCTTTCCCCCCTAAAAACTGACTTCATGGTATCCCATACAATGTTAAAATTAACCTCATTATTATCGTTCCATTGCCAACTTTCTTTCCAGCTTTCCACAATTGCCTCTTTGCTTTTCTGATCTTTGAACAAATTAGGATCGTACCTCCAATTTCTAACTCTTTGAATATTTTTTGGTGCTTTCAATTCCAAATATACTTTAGCATGATCCGATTCCTTAATAATCCCAATTTCCGTACCTTCTATATCCCCAATTAAGTTTTCCGACAGAAAAACATAATCTATTCTCGAGTAGGTCCCATGTACATGCGAAAAAAAGGAATATGCCCTTTCCAAGCCTTTAAACTCTCTCCACGAATCCTTCAAACCCATAACTTTCATCCATTTGTCCATCGCCTTCCCTTTCACACCCATTCCACTTCTAGCTATGTTTGTGCAATCTATTCCTGACCTGATCAAATTAAAATCACCAGCCACAATAGTTTTTGCAACGTTTTCCAACTCCACTATTCTCCGAATTTTTTCAAGAAACACTACTTGGTGGTCATTCGGAGCATAAATATTTACCAACAATATTTCCTCATCCTCCAATTTTCCTCTTAACAACAAATACCTACCCTCTTGATCAGCAATCTTTTTTGTGATTTCAAATCCTAACTTTCTAGAAATCATAGTTGCCACCCCTCTTGCTTTAGATGTTCCAAACGCCATCTCATAGTGTTGCATCCAACCCAGATAAAGTTTATTCGTATCTTTTGATTTCTGATGTGTTTCCTGTAAAAATAAAATATCTGGTCTATCTTTTTTCAACGCCGATTCCAGCCTCCGTCTCTTAAGAACAGAACCTGTACCTTTCACATTCCACGATATTATTTTAATACTACCCATAACCAAATTCTTCTCCCAACTTTAAACTCTCCATCGGGCGTGCCACCAAGAACCCTACACCATACCCACTACATAAAACACACATTTTCACTCTCCCCACCTTCCAACGAAAAGTCGCCTCTGTCAACCAAAGAGGGGAGAGGGGGGACCTGCAAGATGCGCCCTACTGCCGGCGCTATGCGCTATTTACCCATTCTACCTCTATTAGGTAATTAAGATTACTACTATCTAATGCTCATTATTCCTTACCTATCTCCACCACCATAATCAAGGACGGCTCCTCCTCCTCCTCCCCTCGCTGTGGTGTTCCACCTGTTGCCCCACCGGGCTCCTCCCTCCCATATTCCCTCCCCAAAGCTCCAGAATCCGTCATTTCCTTCTTAAGATTTTTCCATTCCTCCGAATCTACTTGTACCAATCCCAACAAACTTTCTGATGCTTTCTCTTTCCACTTTTTGCCTGATAATAGTATATAGAAAAAAGGGAAATAATCAAAGACGACTTTTAACCTTCCAATAAAGTTTGAGGTCATCTGCATGACTTTGAGCAAGCTGTACAATCCTAGACTACCACTTGCAGGGAGGACTACTGAACCATTTCTGAGTACTTTATGCTTAGAGGAGTCAGCATAAAGTGGAATTGACTTGATGTTATATAATAATTAGTATTATAGTATCTTAAATTTGTGTCATCCCGCTATGGTAATGGAGTAGACCGTACAACCAGTGACTCAATGCCTATTGTTGGTAAATAACCTGAGTCCCAAAGGGGCCAACAGCTACAGGCGGATGAGCCCCTTTAGGTGGGGTGATGGCCCCCTAAGTGGAGGAAATGCCACTGGAAACCATCCTATTGGGCCCAATGGCAAAATGAGAAGAGGAAGAACCATTTCACTATTCTGATTCCCAATGGTCATGGAGGCGGAAGAGGCCATGCCAGATGGACTGGCTGTGAAGGTGCACCTTGTCCATATCCTCAAGGCTGCAGCAGTCCATTGCAGTCCCGGTGTTAAATCCTGCACGTCTCATTTTATGTGTGCTGCAGGAGATGGCTCCGTGATCACAGTGTGGGTCACTTCGTGGAAAGCTGGGATCCACCTTAAACAAATTCATGCCAAAGGCATTTTTCCTGTTTGTTCATTTTTCTGTGAAAATGATTTCCAGGGGGAAAAAATGTATACTCGGGTACGAGTATCAGTTGACGACGAGTATCTTTAAAAAATCTAAAGAAGAGAAATCCTGGGTAGGTTTGCATAGTTGCCTCACTGTAAATAGATTATAAAGTTTGCACAATTGAAGTTAATTAGGCAACCAAGACAATAGGACCTTGTCCTATAAGTCTGTTTTCAGGAAGTTACTTGACTTGGCACAGCTCATTTTGTTTAGATCCCTAAACAATCATTGACTAGGAATGACATCAGATTGAATCAACTGAACAAACTTTTTTTTAATCCAGGAGCAACTCCCTTCCAAACCTGATTAGTAGTAGCCTCAGACTTTGACCACAGATCATAAGGTCAAATCTGATCAATGCCTCTCACTTCCCACAACTCTGATTTAAGAACATAAGAACAGCCTTGCTGGAACAGGCCACAGCCCATCCAGTCCAGCATTCTGTCTCACACAGTGGCTCACCATTTCCTTCAGAGTATTCCCAAGCAGATGCCTTCACCTGCTTAGGATTCCTGGAAATGGCATTGAGAGATATCCTGCCTATCTCTCCAACCCCAAGGTTGTCCTTAAGTATCCATAATTATAGCCATTGATACCCTTGTCCTCCATGAACTTGTCTAATCCTTTCTTAAAGCTGTCAAGACTGACAGCTGTCACCACTTCTTCTGGCAGGGAGTTCCATAGACCAGTAATCCTCTGGGTGAAAAAGTACTTTCTCTTATTTGTTTGAGAACTAGTACCCAAAAGTTTCATGGAGTGTCCCCTAGTTCTAGTGTTATGCGATAGGGAAAACAGTTTTTCCTTATCTACTTTGTCCACACCGTGCATGATTTTATAAACTTCAATCAGGTCACCTCTTAGACGTCGTCGTTCAAGAGTGAAAAGGCCCAACCATTGCAGCCTCAGATAGTAAGGAAGGTGTTTTTAGTGTATGGGAACCAAGACACCGGAACAGCCGAAGAGCTGGCTTAACACAACTTTATTGCATGCTGGTCAGAGGGAACATGTGGTAATGGCGGACGAACAGCTCAATATATACAGTGGCTATACATTTGAATGTGGCTCCTTGACAGTCTATTGGCTACTGTTCGCGTGACGTCATTGCAGGTCACGCCCTTCTTGTCCAGGTGAAGGTGGTGGCAGGAATCTTCCCGCGCTGTTGTTCTTAGGTGAGTCTGAAACATTGAGCTTGGACGCTCGCTATTGCCATCTGGTGGTCACTAGCTCGCGTCCTATTAGGGTTACAGTGATGCAGCTGAAGGTTACAATGTTACACGTAGAAAGGTTAATTGGATACACATGGATAGGTACATTGTTTAAAGGCACAGGCTTTAGAACACAACATCCCTCCCCCCTAGGATGAGACGAAGTCTCTTAACCAAGATGGCTTATTGCACCCGCGTTTGGGCCGCGATGTGGGTTGGCCCGCCTGGGGGGCGCTACTGCTTCCTTGTTCCCTGGTCCCTTGTCCTGTAACGGGAGAGGGAGATTCGTTAGTGGCTTGCTGCGGTTTTGCAGCTTTAGGGGAAGGGACAAACTCCATTGTGGGCAAACCGGGGGCACTAGGGGCTAACGTAAAACCCCTCTTCTCGCTTGGATGGGTGGGGGACCACTCCGAACCCCCCCCCCCCCCGGTTCTGTAACTCAAAATTAAACTCTGCTGGGGGATCCCGCGGGATATCTATGAGGACAAATTCCTTCTCCTCCCCCCTCGGTGGGGACCCTCGACCCCCCTCTCCTCCCCCTTGGGCTAAACGGGTGGGGGAGAACCCTAACGCTGAATTCGTGTCTGTGCTTTCGGCGCCCTGCCTTCCTGGGACCCGGTTCTGTAGCTGGTCCGCGTGCCGCCGCCAAAGTAGACCTGTGTTGGTCTCCACGCGGTACGATACGGGACCGGTCTGCTCCACGACCACCCCCGGTACCCAGGCTGGCCCCGCGCTGGCGTAGTTCCTGCAATGCACCGGGGCACCCACGCTGAAACTCTTGGTGGCTTCTAACCCGATGTTCCTCCCCTTGTCCTCAACTCTCGTGGGGTCTAGTCTAGTGAGTATGGTGGTCAGTTTCCTGCGCATTAAAAGCTCCGCGGGGGAGTATCGTGACGCCAACGGGGTCACCCTGTACCCTAGCAGAAACTGACACACTTGCAGGTTGAGATCCCCGGGGCCCATGCGCCGCAACGCGTCCTTCGTGGTGCGTACAAGGCGCTCCACTTGGCCATTGGTGGCAGGGTGAAAGGGGGCGGAGGTGATGTGCCGGATGGCGTTAATCTCAGTGAATGCCCTGAACTCAGCGGATGTGAAACAACTAGCGTTATCGCTAATTAGGGTGTCGGGTATGCCGAACGTAGAAAAGACCCTCCGCAAATGCTTTACTGTCGTGGCCGAGGAGGCGCTCGTGACAGGAATGACCTCCAACCACTTGGAGAAAGCGTCCACGACAAGGAGAAACAGGGTTCCCCGGAACGGGCCTGCGAAATCTATGTGCACCCGGGACCACAGCCCCTTAGCCGCGTCCCACTCCCTGTGGGGAAGGCAGGCCTCCTCTGGTCTGGAGCATTGGCAACTCTCGCAAGTGCCGACCATGTGCTCGATGTCGGCGTCTAACTGGGGCCACCAGAAGTAGCTCCGGGCCAGTGCCTTGGAGCGCACGATTCCCGGGTGGCTGACGTGCAGCAGTTTAAGCACCCGCGGCTGAAGGGATGTAGGGATCACCACCCGCTGCCCCCACAAGAGACACCCCCTCTCTAGGGACAGCTCCAGCTTTTTCCTGAAAAATGGGGCGAATTCCTCCACTGGGGACGACGCTGGCCACCCTTTCTGTACCCAGGAGCTAACCGCCGCCAGCGTCCTGTCCTTGCCTGTCGCTTTAGCGATGTCGGCGGGTACTATGGGGGGCGAATCCAAGACTTCTATCATGAGCACCTGGAGGTCACGCTCCTCCTCGCCCCCGTGGCTCTGTGTCTGAGGAAGGGGGGACCTCGACAGGGCGTCCGCATGGCTGATCTCTTTCCCGGGCCGGTACACCAACACGTGCTGGTAGGCGTTGAGAAAAATGGCCCACCTGAGCATCCTCGGGGACAGGATCTGCGGCGTGGGCTTATCTGCGGTAAAAATGCCTAATAGGGGCTTATGGTCAGTCACTATGGTGAAGGGGCGGCCATACAGAAAATCGTGAAATTTTTTGGTCCCCGCAATTATCGCTAGCGCTTCCCTGTCTGTCTGGGCGTAATTTCTCTCCGCTTGGGACAGGGACCTGGAGTAAAACGCTATCGGGGCCTCCCTCCCATTTTCCAACACGTGGCATAACACTGCCCCCACCCCCACCAGGGATGCATCACAGATCAGTACCACCGGCCGTTTGGGGTCGAAATGGGTTAGAATGGCGTCAGACGCCAGGAGTTGTTTCAGTTCAGTGAATGCCCTCTCCTGGTCGTCGCCCCACTTCTTGAGCAACTTATGAAGCGGTTCAGCCACCGCCGCCTTCCGGGGAAGAAAGGATTGGTAGAAATTTAAGAGCCCTAGGAATGACTGTAGCTCGGACTTGGAGGTGGGGCAAGGGGCTTTCTTGATGGCGGCCACCTTGGATTTGGACGGTTTGATCCCCTCAGGTGTTACTCGGAACCCTAAGAATTCAACCTCATTCGCGAAGAAGACGCATTTGTCTTTTCGCAACCTCAACCCCGCCTGTTCGAATGCCGCCAGAACCTTGTCCAGCCTCTCGGCCAACTCGACCTCGCTCCCCCCCGTTATCAATACGTCATCAAAATATGGCAAAACCCCGTTCAGCCCTTTTAAGAGGCGTTCCACGAGCGACTGGATAATTCCAGGCGCCGAGTTCACGCCGAATTGTAGGCGCGTCACCTGGAACGCCCCCTTATGCGTGACTATGGTCTGTGCAGCAGCTGCAGCAGGGGTTACCAAGAGTTGCTGATAGGCTTGTGCCAGGTCGAGCTTAGCGAAACACTTTCCCCCATGTAACCTGGCTAGCAAATGGCTGACCACCGGCACCGGATACGCATTAGGGCGAATTGCCTTATTAATGGTGCACTTATAGTCGGCGCAAATGCGAACCTCCCCATTAGCCTTCAACGCCGTGACAATTGGAGTTTCCCACTCCGCAGAATCAACAGGAACAAGAATCCCCTGGCCCACCAATTTGTCCAGTTCCGCCTCTATTTTGTCCTTTAGTACAAAAGGCACTCTGCGCGGTTTGAGTCTTATTGGGCGGACCTCCGGGTCCAGGTCGAACGCTACTGGGGGCCCCTTGAACTTCCCAAGTCCCTTTTTGAAGACTTCGGGGTGCGCGTCGCACACCTTCTGTATTGGGTCAGTCCCAACGGCGTGCACCCCCCCAATGAACAGGCCCAGGGGTTGGAACCATTGAGTCCCGAGGAGGCTGCAATTTCCCCCTTTAAGGACGACTAGGGGAAGCTCCGCAGCGTGCTGTTTATATTGGACCTGGAATTTTCCCACCCCCAGCACCGGGATACTGTTCCCTTGCACGTCCCGAAGCGTGGACCTCAACGCTTTGAGCTTGGGCCGTACGCGGGGGGCAATTCTCAAAAACTCTCCCTGGGAAATAATTGAATATGAGGAGCCCGAGTCAATTTCCATCCTAACAGGGGTCCCTTGCACCAGTACCTCAACAAAGTAACGGGGGTGTCCCATGGACACGCTGAAAACTGGGGCGTCGTCGTCGCTGTTGTCGGAGACGCGGCCCACGCCGTCCTGCTTCCTCGTGGGCCGGGCGCCATCCTTTGGTCTCGTCGGGTGGTCCGGTTTCGCCGAACGGTCTGGCGAGCTCCTCCGGTCCTCGCGCCGTCGTCTGCAGACTTTGGCGATGTGCCCGCGGCGGCCACAGTTGTGGCACTCGGCCTTTCTAAACGGGCACTTTGCGTGGTCGTGGGCCGCTCCACAGCCATCGCAACGCCGGCCGCTCCTTCGGACCTTCCGTACGTCTTCCTCATCGCTGCTCTCCGCGGCAGATTTCGACGCTCGCCGGGCCGCGTGCACCGAGCCCGCCGCTTGGTCGGCCTGTGGGAGCCGGCCCTGGAGTTCTTTCACTCCGGCCCTCGTGGCTTCCGCAGCCTGTGCTGCCTTCACGACCTCATGCAGTGTCGGGGGCGGCTCCTGGTTCATCAGCTTTCGCTGAACCTCTTCGTCCCGCAGGCCACACAGCATGCGGTCCCTGAGGGTGATCTCCAGGTTCTCCCATTTGCATGGGCCGGCAGCCAGCCGCAGGGCCGCTGCGAAAGCGGCGACCGACTCACCCGGCGCTTGGACTCTCCTCCAGAATGCGTCCCGAGCTGGAAACATCGACACCAAGGGCTGGAAGTGGTCGCGCATCGCCTTCAGGAGCTCTTTGGCCTTCAGCTCGCCCACCTTCTTTGGTGCGATGAGGTCGACCAGCACCCTCTTGCCAGCATGCCCGAGCATTCTGGTGAGGATGGTTCTCTTCTTTCCCTCGTCCGTGACCTCGAACTCCACCAGTGCACCTTGGACATCCATTTCGAAGAGTTCCCAATCTTCCGGTTTGTTGATATCGAAACCGGCGTATGTCTTGGTCCCGTGGGGATCCATTGATCCCATCCTCGTCGCCAATTTAGTGTATGAGAACCAAGACACAGGAACAGCCGAAGGATTGGCTTAACACATCTTTATTGCATGGTGGTCCGGGGGAACATGTGGTAATGGTGGACGAACAGCTCAATATATACAGTGGCTATACATTTGACTGTGGCTCCACGATAGCCCATTGGCTACCGCCCGCGTGACGACATCCCTGGTCACGCCCTTCTTGTCCAGGTGAGGTAGTGGCGGGAATCTTCCCGCGCTGGAGTTATTGCGTAATTGGAACCATATGAGCTGGACGCTCGCTACTGCCACCTAGCGGTTACTAGCTCGCGTCCTATTACAGAAGGTTACAGTGTTACAGTTGATGGGTGTTGCATTGTTGCAAAGGCATAGTATTAGGAACACAACAGAGGGGGACCATCACCCCACCTAAAGGGGCTCATCTGCCCGTAGCCATTGAGCCCTTTAGGGAGTCAGGCTAGTTAACGGCTGCCTGACACTCAGGATTTCCCGTATTTCTGCGCTTGTTCCTCCCCTTTCCCACCGCCGTCCCATATTCTGAATGGTGGGGAAAGGGGTTACTGCACATGCGTGTCCATCAGAGGCAGTGGTGTGCATGCACAAAGGGGTTCTGCGCATGCACAAAGGGGTTCTGCTCATGCCTAAAGGAGTTGTTGCTGCACATGCGCACACGGGCCAGAGCCGTTCCCGTATTTTCCAGAGCTGCGCTTGATGGGTATGACTCCATTACCGTAGCGGGATGTCCAGCCAGACTAACATATTTATTCATAACACCATGTTTAAAGGTAACAAAACAAAGCTTTTGTTTCAGAGTATTTTATTATATCCTGTCAGAGGGATATTAATAGCCATGTTCCACATTTCGTGGCACAACAAAGATTAACAAAGTTTGTATAAGTCTCCACAGTGAGGAAATCTCTGATCACTTTCTTCTCTTTACAAAGTCATGCTCATTTTAGGCTTTTTAAATTTTAATTAGCAAACATTATACAGGTAGCTCAATATCTTCCTAATTCACATTTTTCCATTCAAGCTTCCACCTTTGGGGAGTCACTTGGTATTGATTTTTCCAGTTTTATTGCAGAAACAGAATTATTTTAGTATGCATGCACAATGCATCTTTCTAAACATTGGTCCAAATCCTCTTAGTTAATCCCATCAGCATAACAGAATTCGTGTAAATCTTGTTGGTGAATTGCTGAAAGCTAAAAGATTAGTGCAGGCATTTGCTGTTGTGCGCCATGCCATGGGACATGGTGTGTAGCAATAAGTGCCTATGCTAATGAGATTTAGCTGATGTAAAACCATACTGGCAGTGACTCAACACCAATCATCAAGCAGTGGTTAACTAACCAGACCACCAGGAGGACTAATGGCCTTGGGTGCTGAAGTCCACAGGGAAGGGTGATGATCTCCAAGTGGATTAAATCCCACTAGAATCCATCTTGATGGAGGGCAGCAGCTTCATCAATACTGGCCTGGGGCTGAAGGGGACTTTGTGTGCCAAAAGGGCTCTGGACCAGAAAGTGTCTCACGAAACTGAATCAGTGGTACGGGTATCATCCTGCGATGTGGAAGGCAGATAAAAGGCTACTGAATTATATTGTTCCCAGGACAATCTTCATGGTCGATAGCCATGAAGATCACCAATATTCAGATTCGGACAAGGCAGACGAAGAAAATCTTAATAGGATTTTTGCCAATACTATTTTTATTTCAAAAAATGCTGCAGCAAACCTATACCCATTCCTTTTCCTAGCATGTGTAATTAGAGGGGGCATAATTTCTATGACAGCTACCCATGATTTCTAAGAGACATATTTGGCAAAGCTACCTATCCTTCCAGAAGTGCTCCTTCAAAATTTGCCATTGGCACAAAGAAAGAGCAACGCCTTAGAACTATGAAAGGCGAGCAAGGAACTACCAGATAACTGGGCAGAACCATGTGACTCTCTACCGCCTGGCCAAGAACAACCATGGCCTGTGTGGGAAGCTTTAAATAGACTGCATGCTGGGGTAGGAAGATCAAGGACTAATGTGAGAACGTGGGGTTTCCCTGTTGAGGATTATATATTTCTTTGTTACTTCACTATTTTCCAGATACAATCTCAGTATTTTGTAGGAGGGTAGTCCTTAATCATTGCTGGCCATTGCAGCTTTGCTGAAGTTACAAAACGAACTGTTTGCTGATAGGGATCTTTAGTGTGATTTCATGAGCAGAACAACATTCTGCTGGAACAGAAAAGTTTTTTTGCATAAACTGCAAAAGATTTAATGCACTTGAAGCAACTTATTATTTTTATGCATTGCATTTTCCTCCAAGTTCTTCTCCAAGGAGGTCAGAGTTGTGTACAGTCTTCTATAACCCAATCCTGGAATTAATGTGTTAGCTTTAATACAGGGGTTCCCAACCTTTTCAAGCTGGGGGCTGGGTTACGCTCTCTCAGACAGCTTCGAGGGCCAATTTGCCCTGCCTGCACAATGGAGTGGCCCTTTTGTCCCAACAGCTTCAAAGGGGAAGCCATTTTGTTTCTCGAATGCCCTTGGAGGGGTGGAGGGCCACATGAAATGGCACCAGGGGCCGGATCCAGCCCATGGGCCTTATGTTGGGACCCCCTGCTTTAATACGTTAAAAATAAAATTAATGTATTTTGCATTATATATACCAAGGGTATATATACCATTTCATGTGGCCCACCGCCCTTACTCACTCCACCACCACCAGAAGTGGCGAAAGCAGCAGAAAACATGCCATCAATGCCCTCCGCCTGTTCTAAATGAATTTACGACAGCCACGGACACATTGTATGGCAGCGTTTATGGTGGAGGGAACCATGTACTCTATCTGGCCCACTCAGCTGTCTGAAGGGACATGGTCCAGCCCACAGTGTGAAAAGGTTGAGAACCCCTGATATATACCGTATATATCCCATATACAGGCATCAACAAAGTTCTTGCCTTTCAGATGTTCTGGCTCTATATCCCATCTTCCTGGGCCTTTGGGTGTTTTGGCTGGTGCTGAGAGGAACTAAAAGTCTAGCGGCTAGCCACATCTGGAAGACTACAATTCCCTACTATAAAGATCTACACAATAAGTTATATGCAGGGTGTTTGTTAGGTGATTTTCTTAAACTAAGCTTTCTTAATGTTCTCCAGGGAAATGAGACATGCCCCTATATTCATTATCCACTTATATTCATAACTAGCCTGGGTGCCCAGCTTCGTCTGGGTGATTGGGGAGGGGGGGCTGCCTCACCCCCCAGGGTGTTTTCATGGTGCGGGCCAGGGCACAGACCCCCTTAGGCTGCGGGTGCACCCGGTCCCTATGGGGCCTGTTAAGGCTGCATGGGCTGGGCTCCCCAGCCGCAGACTCTGTCCGCTGTCCAACTTACCTCACCAGGTAGTTTGCTCCTTGGGCGGCTGCGTCGGCTCATCTGTGGCGTACCCACCGGAGGCATCTTCATCCGTGAATTTTTACCCAGGTGCAGGAAGCCATGTTGTTTCTGGTGGCCCTCGGTGTGCCAGGCACTCCACTCTGGGCCTGTGGGTCCCAGGGCAACTGCACCGTCTCTGGGCCCATGGGTCCCAGGGCAATGCCGATGCCGCGCTCACCACGGCCCTGTGTTCTTTGGCCTGGGGCGCAGGAGCACCCCAGGGCTGCATTCTCTGCATGTGTCAGCCGTTGGTGTAGTGGTCGTGCAGCTGTAGCCCTGCCTCTCCCACGCTCACGCTGGCCATCCATATTGGCTGAGGTGTGCCTCAGTGGCTGCTGGGACATGTAGTTTTTTGTTTTTTCCATTTTGTGGGGCACAGGAGGCCCCATGGCATTCTGCACCCCGACAGTCCGATGTGCGCATGCCCAAGGTAGGTGTATGTGCAGTTTCAGCACGGTGGGTCCGGGGGTGTCGATTTCTATACCAACTCACAAGCGTTACACCTCTCTTTTATATATACCTGTATAGATGAGTCAAATACTAACTATATCCACTCTTCTCTCACACATCGTTAGGTATAGCTATGTGGTTTGGGAAGGGATGCAGGATAAATGTTTGGTTGATAAACAATTGCTTTACTATTACTATTATTTAATACGATGATCTCTTATTTTTATGTTACCTTGTTATATTCTGTATTTATTGCTTTACTCCATTGTATTTCTGTATAATTATATTATATCTTTATTTGAAATGCTGTTAGCCGCCCTGAGTTGGCCTGTGCCGAGTAGGGCGGGATATAAATTAAAATTATTATTATTATTATTATTATTATTATTATTATTATTATTATTATTATTATTATTATTATTATTATTATTATTATTATTATTATTATTATTATTATTATTCCTACTACTGTATTCTTAAAAACAAAAACAATTTTGTAAGACTGCTGCACTTGATGTGGAGATACTTCTAGATTGGACTTGTATCACATACTTAGATACCGTATATTCATTGAAGTTTACAACCTTCCAATAAAGGAAGAAGCTCTTCTTTCAGACTCCTTTCCCAACTTAGTTTGGATTGTAATTGCACTCATGTTTAACAGAAATACAACTGGTATTCACTATAGAGTTAAAAGTTTGTTCCATAATTTGAGTGATATATTCGGAACACCAGAAATATATGTAAAGAGCTTTTAAATGCAGTTTCTATTTTAAAGCGAGGGACATTCATTACTCAAAATCATCCCAGTGTCTTTAAACACCTGTCAATGTACAAGATGCTTTGTTAAGTCTGTCTTGCTGGAGTCCTTGAAGGCCAAGTAAAATGAAAATCTCTACAATAATACAAATGGTTTTCTTTGTAAAATGTTTTAGGTTTACAATAACCTGAGACATCCAGATGATAATGAGTGGAATCATGTTTCAATGTGCATCTTAAATGGTGGTGGAATACGGGGACCCATTGATGAACGAAGCAACAATGGTATGCTTAGTATTTAGGGCTATTATTTAAGGAACTCTACTTCAGTTTACTCCTCTTTTCCTCTGTTCCTGATGGGAACTAGTTAGCTTTCAGGAATCTTCTTTAACTTATCTGCTGTATTCTATTACTCACATGTTCCTTAGGTTTATCAGGCTGCAAAGATTTGACTGCTCCTCACTCCCTCTTTGAACATTTGTGCACATCAACCTTCTGTTTTAATCAAGAAAATGGAAACAAGTTTTTTGGGTGTTGAAGGCTGAGGACTAATCTCATTATAAAGACCATTAGAAAGAACAAAACTTTTTTCCCTGTTAGTGTTTATATGGGTGAGGCATTGCAAGCAGAATTCTTCCAAGATGGATTCTTTGTCTGACTTGGGAGTCCTCCATGCCATCAGGTATACACAACCACTCTGTTGCCAAAGCATCTTTGCAGGAAATAGTGTTATACTGATTTAATTTTGTTTTGAATTTTTACTGCAAGCAGTCTGAAGATGTTCCACAACAATGTAGAAACCATGTTTCTCCAGCAAGTTCAAGGTGTCATACCCATTTATCACATCTTGGGATGTCAACATCTCCATCATTCGGGCTGGTACATATTCTATACCACATATCTGGGCTAGAAACATGAGGGCACCACAGATTGATAAATGATTACTGTGTATTCTTGAGTATAAGCTGAACCGAATATAAGTCAAGGTACCTAATTTTGACCTGAAAACCCAGGGAAATATATTAATCCAAGTATAAGCTGAGGGTGGGAAATGCAGCAGCTGCTAGTGAGTTTCAATAATCAAAATACATGAAAATATGGTAAAATTAATGAAATTGTTGGAACATCTCAATCCAGCATGGTCTTGTGACCATTATGGTCGTTGACCCAAATATAAGCTGTGTCCCCTTTTGGGGGCTCATTTTGGGGCTAAAAATCTCATCTTATACTTGACTATACAGTATATGGTACTATCATTTCTCACCATTAACCATGGAAGAGGGTCTTAGGAAAGTTAGGCTACACTTACCAGTGATAACTTTCGTTCTTCGAGTATATAGTTTGTGAATACACACTATTGGGTTATGCACCTGCGCAGAACATAGATCGGAAGCTTTAAAGCTGATTGGTCAAAAGTTTTGGTGGTAAGACTGCCCACTGTACCGCCCACCCTTAGGTGCCAGTTCACCATTTTACCTCAGTTCCATACTTAAGCAAAGCACAGGATAAACCAAATGATCTCATCCGTGCTGCTCAAGAGGGGAGGCAGGGTGGGTAGTGTGTATTCACAAACTATATACTCAAAGAACGAATGTTATCACTGGTAAGTGCAACCTAACTTTCACCTTCATATAGTTTGTGAATCCCCACTATTGGGAGATTAGCAAGCTCACACTTACTTGGTAGGTGGGCAGCCGGATGAGACGAATCCATGGGAAGACACACGTCAAACAGGCAGAATGGACACTCATAGACAAGGAGCCTGGAGCCCTCTGGCAAGGACGACATGACTAAGTCTGGCATCCACAGTGGCTCTGGTGTCCATCTGGTAGTGCTGGACAAACATGGAAGATCTGG
Organism: Bradypodion ventrale; assembly: GCA_035047345.1. Classification (NCBI taxonomy): domain Eukaryota; kingdom Metazoa; phylum Chordata; class Lepidosauria; order Squamata; family Chamaeleonidae; genus Bradypodion; species Bradypodion ventrale. The sequence continues at coordinate 180,663,279 of JAWDJE010000001.1, forward strand.
ACCAAGTAGCAGCCTTTTAGATGTCCTCTAGCAGAGTGCCCTCCAAAAAGGCAGTGGAGGTAGCAACCACTCTGGTGGAATGTGCCCTGACATGTGGAGGCGGCGGCAAGGAGGCAGTCTTGTAGGCGAGATAAATGGTAGATGTGATCCATATGGAGAACCTCTGAGAAGTGATGGGTTCACCTTTGGATTTTCCCCCATAGGCAACAAAAAGACGCTGTGACTTACAGAACTCATGGGTCCTGCTGATGTAAAACAATAAAGCTCGTTTAACATCAAGCATGTGCCACGTCCTTTCTTGAGCATTGCTGGGGTTTTGAAAGAAAGTTGGTAAAGATATAGTCTGAGCCAGGTGAAATTGTGAAACAACCTTCGGCAAGAAGGTAATGTCAGCGTGGAGCACTACATGGTCATTGTAGAATTTGATAACCGGGGCGTCAGCCCGAAGAGCAACCAGCTCACCAGCTCGTCTAGCAGACGTGATAGCCACAAGAAATGCAGTCTTCCAGGTGAGGAGATGGGCGTCCGCAGTAGCCATCGGCTCGAAAGGAGCTTTAGTGAGAGTGTTCAAGACAGTGGATAGCAACCATTGCACGATCGGAGTCTTAATGGGAGGGAAAGCCTTGTGCAGACCTTTGAGGAAACGCTTTACCATTTGGTCGTGGAAGGCACCAGAGGCAGGTGATCCAGCTGGAGAGTGGGCTACTACTGCTGCCGGATGGACCCTGATGGAGGCGAGGCTTAGACTTGACTCCACCAAATGGAGGAGGTATGCCATAACGTCCTGAAGAGTAGGTCTGAGTGGAGCCACGTGTTGAGTATCCAGGAAGGCATGAAGTCGCCTGTACTTGGGGGCGTAAGACTTTCTTGTAGAGGGGCATCGTGCTAGTTCCAAGATCCTGAATAATCTGGGGTTATCCTCCACGCAGTGAGGTGAAGACTGGGCAAGTCCAAGTGGAGAAGTTGACCCTGTTCCATTTGGAGGAGAGACGGAGAGTTTTTTAGAAATAGTCTTTTCTGAAGAATCGACGAGAAAAATTGAGGAAGCTGTCAACGATTGTCCTGCTGCTGAGGTGGAAAGAAGAGCTGAGGTAAAATGGCGAACTGGTGCCTAAGGGTGGGTGGTACGGTGGGCGGTCTTACTGCCAAAACTTTTGACCAATCAGATTTAAAGCCTCCGATTTATGTTCTGCGCAGGCGCATAACCCAATAGTGAGGATTCACAAACTATACAAAGGAGAACTAGAGTTCTAAAACATCCAGAGGACTATTAGCTCTTCAGCTGTACATTGTATCATTTTCGGTACAAAAATGTGTAATGGAGCAGATTGTTTTATAAAATATTTCACTGCACTCAGGTACTATCACCTTGGAAGAGCTGCTTTCTGTACTGCCCTTTGGAGGAACAATCGATCTGCTACAGATCAAAGGTTCTGCCCTGAAAGAAGCCTTTGAGCATAGTGTTTATCGACACGGGGAAGGAACAGGTGAATTGCTACAAGTCTCAGGTAAGTTATGTGCCTGAGTTACCAGTTCAAAGTCCTCAATTTCTGAAAAGTTGATCCTTAACACTTCTTGCGTAGCCAAGTAGAAGATCAACCCAAGGTTAGTTTAATCTTGCAGGCAACTGTCTTTGGTGCAGTCCTGCAACTGAAGGGGCTTGCTTGCCCTGCTGCAAACAGTTGGCAAGGCCAGGTTTCTATGGTGCTTGGAAGATAGATATCCTCACTTCATAATCAAGCATATGCACAAAAAAATTATGAACCCTGATGCCACTATTCTTCATCCCATCCTGTATTTCTCTCAGGATTTGCAGCTGCTCCTCTTAAGTGCTGCAGGACTGGACCATTACCTCACTACAGCTGCTCAGACCGGCCCAAGAGCCCTGGGGTATGTTCCTCCATCTGGAGACCCTGGGTGGCTTAGTTATATAAGAATCAGCCTTTCCTCCCCAGAAGCTGCCTCAGCAACAGAAATCAGAAGACTTGCAGTCGCTTGGCTCATCTGTCTTGTTCCGGATTTCTAGAATATTTCCTGGCTTGTTTCTTTTCTCTTGATATTGCTATTGGCTCCTGCGGACTGTTTTTGTGCCTTGCCTGGCTTCGGGAAGTCCATCCTTGCCTTGCTTCAGCCCCTGAATATACTTTGCCTTATCTGTTCTTCCGGTCATCTGACTTTTGGCTCATTTGGACTACACTTTCATTGTCTGGTCTGAGATATGGTTACTGTTTGGCTTTTTATCTGGTTGTCCTGGGTCCTGGTGTTTGTTTAATCTGTCAGCCAGCCACGCTCTGGACCCCTACAATATGGGGAAGAGTTTCTTGACTATGTATTGACAAAAGGAAAAGGAAAGAAACCAGGCCAAGAACAAATGTCATTTTGGAAAGAGGGATAAATTATAAATTTTAGAGATGATAGACTAAAGAAATGAAAGAATCATTTTTATTTATTAGTCATAAGTATTGTTCTGCTGGGTGAAAGGAGCACATAGTATTTTTGTATATTGTATAGTTTTTTTTGTTGTTTGTCTTATTGTTCTTTTCTCTGTAATGCCCATTTATCTTTATAATAAAAATGTATTATATATTTTTTAAAGGAATTTTTCTTCCTTTTTATGAAAACTGTTCAGATAAACCAGTTAAGACTCCTATAATTAAGGCGTCATTCTTGAACAACAATTTAGGGATGAAGATGGCAAAAGATAATTTATGAGAACACATACTCTTTCTGTACTTAATTACAAATCAGCAATCCCCCTGTAGAAGTGACACCTTCTTTCTCCTCTCCAAACCCCTATATAATATGTACTGTACTGCCCACACCTGTTCTTTTCTTCAACAGGCATACAAGTTGTATATGATCTCTCCCAAAGACCAGGAAGCAGAGTGACCAGTTTAAAAGTTCTCTGCACAGATTGTAGAGTACCAGTCTACGTACCACTCCAGATGGATAGAACATACAAAGTACTTCTACCATCCTTCCTTGCTGGGGGAGGAGATGGATACCACATGCTTAAAGGAAGCTCAAATAACCATAGTAGTGGTAAGTGTCCCTATGTGTAGTGATCTGTACATAGCAAGTTGGTTGAATGCATATTGAAATGGATACCCTTGTAAGAGGCCAATCTCTGAATGAAGGAATCATTACTAATGTGCAGTCCTGCAACAGAAAACGTTTAGCTCAGGCTGGTTTTGAATGTTACATAACAGTACAGAGCAGGAAGAGCAATTGATGTTAGATAAAGTATGAATCAAAAATATAAAAGTTTTCCAACGAATAGTAATAAGGAAAGATCGGACACTATTTCCTAGAGAAGTACATTCCTTGATTGTGCAGCCCACTCACCTTCATCACACGTTAGCACAAGTTTTCTTTTTAGATTAAAATAATCTTTTCTTTATGGATTCCTTCTGGCTAAATCTTCTAAACTCCATTCTGAGCTTGACTTAATAACCATGTTCCATCGAGTCAATTTTGACTTGTCGCAACCCTTTTCAGGGATTTCTAGGCTCTCATAAGTAGTGCCTTCTTCTGGTGATGTCTTGGGAGTGTACAGCTTGCTCATGACTGCACAGGCTGGCTTTTCTCCCTGGAGGTACAATGGAGAATCAAACTCCTAACCTCATGCTCCACAGCCAGATATCTAACTCACTGAGCTATCCACCTAGCTGATTTGCATGTAAGAAATACTTCAAAACTCTCTACATAGTAGGATTTTTAGACCAGGAGTTCTCATCCTTTTTAAGCCGGGTAGCTGGGTCACGCTCCCTCAGACAGCTTTGGAGGCCAGACACTCATTTTGTCCTTCCTCCACCACACGGTACTTCCTGGTGTGGGGGAGGCAGTAGCGGGGCACATGAAATGGCGCTGTGGGCCGCATCCAGCCCATGGGCCGCAGGTTGAGAATCCCTGTTTTAGACCTTCTTTAGATGTCTTTCTCCTAAGTTTGGCTGTTGGCTGTGTCTGTAGTTACTCCTACACCAGTTTATCTACATGCAAAGCATACAAGTCATAGTACCCTTCCAAAGGTCCTGGTGTTTCTTCTGTAATTTGTAAAGGCAACAGAAAATTGAAAGACTGGTCATTGTATACTTATGGGTGTAAATATACAGTACTTATAATTCATCAGTAGATAATTGTCCAACTTGATATAATTGAAATATGTTTGGTTATATCTGTCAAAACATTTAATTTTTAAACAGGTGACCTTGATGTTGATGTTGTTTCCAGCTATATCACTAGAATGGGACGGGTATTTTCAGCAGTTGAAGGTCGTGTCAAGTTTTCTGCCGGAATGATACTCCAAGGACATCTTTCTTTGATTTTTGGATTATGTGTTTTCTTTCTGCACTTCATTCTTTAATCTTCGCTAGTTGCAGGAACACTGGATCTTTCTCTATATTCTAGCAATTTAATGCTCAAAATAAAACCCAAAATCTTAGATAATTCAAGAATTCTCTGAGGCCAGCACGTAAACCTTTTCATTGCAGCAGTGAATGGAAAGTACATGAGAATATCGGTGCAAGATTTAATACATTTGGTATGTACAAGATTCAACCATGTACATTATTTAGTTATATAAATATGTATATATGGTTTGCAACTGTGAGTTTTATAAAATTAAAATAAGCCAAAAATGTAAACAAAAACAGATTGATTCTTCACTCCAAGCATGGACATACTGTATAAGTTGTTACCAAGGTAATTTGATAGAATTTACAGGATGTCCAAAAATGCTTGGGAAATGTAGCTACTCTACATTCTCGCCCCCCAGCTTCCCCCCCCCCACACACACACACACAGTTGACTTAGACTGGTGAGATAAAATAGTTAAACATCACACAGTACTATCCTCTGGAAGGGAAGGAAGAACCATCATGGTCTTTGGATAAATCAGTCAGGAAATTATCTTCTGTAAGACAGGATAGAATTTGAATGGAGGAACACCCCATAATATTAGGAACCTGGCAAAAGGATATAAGAAGTGGAAAGCATGTATGTAGCTACTAGTTTCTTGTATGTACTAGTTTCACTCCTTACATCATTTATCTAAGGCAGGGATGCCCAAACTACAGCTGGCGGGGCTGGAACCAGCCCACACTTCCCTTGCTGCTCCTGGAAGCTGAAGTAAAACACATCCATGCATGTGCAAAATGCTGCCATAAATGCACCCATGTCTGTCATAAAACACATTTACGACAGCCAGGGGTGCATTTACAGCAGCATTTTGCGCATGCACAGGTGATTTTTTCTTCTGCTTCCGGTAGGAGGAACCACGAGACTAGCACGCAGCCGCAAAAGTTTAAGCACCCCTGACCTAAGGAAATATTCATGGATGAGACACACACACACCCCATGCAGTGGTTAAGCTGCAACCAGAACTCTGCTCATGATCTGAGTTCAGTCCCAATGGGATCAAGCTTGACATTGCCTTCCACCTCTCTGAGGTAGATAAAATGAGTACCCAGCGTGTTGTTGGCAAAAAAAACTAATTACCTTGCGAAGCTCCCAGAGTGCTCTAAGCACTGTGGGTTAGTACATACAGTACCTGTAAGTGTAACTCCTATTTCTGTGATGTCATCCGTGAGCCTCCCATCTGTTATGACATTAAACATTATTATTATTATTATTAGGTTTATTTCTATACTGCCTTTCTTCCCCAATGGGCAACTCAAGGCAGTTCACAACAGTAAAATAAACAAAACAAAATACAGCAGTAAATATCAAAACAAGCAGCAATAACAGTACAATAATCAGCAAAATACAAAATAAATAAATACAAGATAATAATGAAAAACAAAACAATACAGTATAAAAAATTGACAGTACAGCATACAATAAATATAAAAATACAACAATACAAAATCCAATACAATCTACATTATACAATAAAACTTCATAAAACTCAGAAATGCTAGATACTAGCTAGATTATATAACATACTAGCAGGGGTGCCTGGCTTTGTCCGGGTGGGGTTGGGGGGGTGGAACGCTGTCCTACCTCCCAGGGTTGCATTGTTCAGGTGCTCCTTCTCCTGGGCTGACATCTGTCCACTTGACTCCTGCCACAGCCAGCCAGCTGGCCTGCCTTGCCAAGGGGTGGGGCCCTGTGATGTCACAGTGGCTGACCACTCCCAAGGGCTGACCACTCCCAAGGGCTGACCAGGTCTGGGCAAGACAGCACAAAACATAGCCCAATCATAAGCACAAATGGATGAACCAAGATATGAGCATCTTGAATGCTGCATTATTCTTTCACTAGTCATGAGACACATTGTCACATGACTAGAGAAAAGTAGGTAGGAATAATAAAACTAAACTAGGTTGGCATGGATTCCATCCAGAGAGGCCCACGGGGGAGGTGAGTAAAGGATCTTGCCCCTCCCTCCCCATCCAAAGATCTGGGCCTGGAGAGGAAGAAAAGGAATCAGGAAGGCCCAGCTCTACTGCCCATTTGCCATCCAGAGAGGCCCAAGGGGGAGGTGAGTAAAGGATCTTGCCCCTCCCTCCCCATCCAAAGACCTGGGCCTGGAGAGGAAGAAAAGGCTTCAGGAAGGCTCAGCTCTACTGCCCATTTGCCATCCAGAGAGGCCCAAAGGGGAGGTGAGTAAAGGATCTTGCCCCTCCCTCCCCATCCAAAGACCTGGGCCTGGAGAGGAAGAAAAGGAATCAGGAAGGCCCAGCCCTACTGCACATTTGCCATCCAGAGAGGCCCAGGGGGGAGGTGAGTAAAGGATCTTGCCCCTCCCTCCCCATCCAAAGACCTGGGGCCAGAGAGAAAGACACCTCAGGAGACCCCCGACCACCCCCAGGAGATACCATCCACAACCACCATCACAGCGAGGCCCGAGCTGGCGCCTTTGACCAACTCCATGCGGCCGAAGGGAGGCAAGAGCTGCTGTGTGCATGCAAAGGATAAGTAATCGAACTGAAATAATATAGTTGACTAAACATAGATGGCTTATGGCAACTGACATAGTGACTGTACAAGAAACTGACTTACATAGAGACTTGATATAGTGGACTTTTTCTTTCTTTCTTTCTTTCCCTTTCATTAATTAGTTCAACTTTTACTTTGATACTATGTGATAAACTGTGATATTGTGCATGATAATACTTTGTTTTAAAACTGTTTCAACTGTGATAACATGTGTGATGGGAAAAGACTGGTGTAGAGACCGGCAAGGCATGCCACAAAGTTTGCCAAGAGAACCCTATGGACCAAAACAAAAGGCAAAACAAGGGGATGTCAGCACAGCAGATCTGAAAAGGGAGAGGGATACGAAAGGGGGAGGAGAAATACAGTGTTGCAGGGAACAATACTGCATAGGGACATATGGAATGTGAGGTCTATGAATCAAGGAAAACTGGAAGTAGTTAAAAACGAGATGGAAAGAATAAACATTGACATACTGGGCATCAGTGAATTAAAATGGACAGGGATGGGTGAATTCAGCTCTGGAAACCATCATATCTACTACTGTGGGCAAGAAAACCTCAGAAAAAAACGGAGTAGCCATAATTGTCAACAAAAGAATGAGGAAAGCAGTAATGGGATACAACATCAAAAATGATAGAATGATGTCAGTCAGAATCCAAGGCAAACCTTTCAATATCACTGTAATCCAAGTCTATGAACCAACCACTAGTGCAGATGAAGCCACAGTTGACCAATTCTATGAGGACCTACAACACCTCATAGAACAGACACCAAGAAATGATGTCCACGTTATCTTAGGAGACTGGAATGCCAAAATAGGAAATCAAAAAGTAAATGGAATAACAGGCAAATTTGTTCTTGGAACACAGAATGAAGCAGGGCAAAGATTGATAGAGTTATGCCAAGAGAATGCACTAGTCAGAGCAAACACCCTTTTCCAGCAACACAAGAGGCGACTTTATACATGGACATCACCAGATGGCCAGCATCGAAATCAGATTGATTACATATTGTGCAGTCAAAGATGGAGAACCTCCATTCAGTCAGCAAAAACAAGACCTGGAGCAGATTGTGGCTCAGATCACAACCTACTGATCACAAAATTTAGGCTTAGACTAAAGAAAATGGGGAAAACAATTAGACCAGACAGATATGACCTACACAACATCCCTAAAGAATACACGGTGGAGGTCATGAACAGATTTAATGTCCTGTACCTGATAGACAGAATACCAGAAGAATTATGGACAGAGACGCGGGACATCATGCAGGAGGCAGCACGAGAAATCATACCAAAAGAAAAGAAGCGTAAGAAAGCAAAGTGGTTGTCTGATGAGGCTCTTAAAATAGCAGAGGAAAGAAGGAATGCAAAAGTCCAAGGAGAAAGGAAAAAATACAACCACCTGAATACAGAATTTCAAAGAAAAGCAAGGAGAGATAAGGAAAAATACCTGAATGAACAGTGCAAAGAAATGGAGGAAAACAACAAAAGAGACAGGACTAGAGATCTTTTCAAAAAAATTTGGGAAATCAAGGGAACATTTAAAGCAAAAATGAACATGATAAGGGACAAAGATGGAAAAGAGTTAGCTGAAGCAGAAGAGATCAAAAAAAGATGGCAAGAGTACACAGAGGAACTCTACAAAAAGGACCTCAACACTCCTGATAATAACAATAATGAGAAATTTGAACTTGAACCAGACATTCTGGAGAGTGAAGTCAGAAAAGCACTGCAAACAATAAAGCTAGTGGAAATGATGGCATCCCAGTTGAATTTTTCAAAGCAATAAAAAGATGATGTAATCAAACTACTGCATTCAATATGCCAGCAAATTTGGAAAACAAAACAGTGGCCACAGGATTGGAAAAGATCAGTGTACGTTCCAATCCCCAAAAAAGGCAATGCCAAAGAATGCTCAAATTACCGAACAATTACGTTCATCCCACATGCCAGCAAGGTGATGCTCAAGATAATACAGAATAGACTTCAACAACATGTGGAGAGAGAACTACCAGAGGTGCAGGCTGGTTTCAGAAGAGGCAGGGGGACTAGAGACCACATTGCCAACATATGTTGGATCATGGAGAAAACAAAAGAATACCAGAAACAAGTCTACTTTTGTTTTATTGACTACACCAAGGCTTTTGACTGTGTGGACCACAACAAAATGTGGCAAGTAATTAAAGAGATGGGAATACCAGAACACCTCATATGCCTCATGAAAAATCTGTACACAAACCAAGAACCAACAGTTAGGACAGAACACGGAATGACAGAGTGGTTTGGAATAGGAAAAGGAGTAAGATAAGGCTGCATTTTATCACCCTGTTTATTCAATCTATACACAGAGCACATAATGCGCAATGCAGGGATGGAGGAATCACAATATGGAATCAAACAATTTGAGATATGCAGATGATACCACCCTAATGGCAGAAAGTGAGGAAGGCCTAAAGAACCTCTTGATTGGATTGAAGTAGGAGAGTGCAAAAGCTGGCTTGAGATTCAATATCAAGAAAACCAAGATAATGGCAACAGGTCCGATCAGTCCCTGGAAAATAGATGGGGAAGAAGTAGAAGCAGTGACAGATTTTACTTTCCTGGGATCTAAGATCACTGCAGATGGTGACTGTAGCCATGAAATAAAAATACTGATTATGGGGAGACAAGCAATGAGAAACCTGGGGAATATAGTGAAAAGCAGAGACATCACCTTGAAAACAAAAATTTGCATAGTCAAAGCAATGGTATTCCCAGTGGTAATGTATGGGTGTGAGAGATGGACCATTAGGAAGGCGGAGCGCAGAAGAATAGATGCCTTTGAAATGTGATGTTGGAGGAGAGTCCTGAGAGTCCCTTGGATAGCAAAGAGAACAAATAGGTCAATACTGGAAGAAATCAATCCTGACTGTTCATTGGAGGGACAAATAGTGAAGATGAAGCTAAAGTACTTTGGACATCAAATGAGAAGGGAGGACTCACTTGAGAAGGCCTTGATGCTGGGAAAGGTGGAGGGAAAAAGAAGGGGGCGTCCAAAGATGAGATGGATAGAAGGTTTTGTGGACACAATGGGCACAGAGCTTGGTGGGCTGAGGAGAATGGTGGAGGATAGAGGTGCCTGGAGGAAAATGGTCCATGGGGTCGCAAAGTGTCGGAATCGACTGTGCGACTGAACAACAACAAAGGTTGGCATGGCACGTAAAACTCAGGTCTCAATACATCAAAGTGCCTGTTTATTTATTTATTTTATCTGAGGGTGACAATACTAGTTTTAACGCCAGGGTAAGCAACTTGATGGGGCCAAAATTGGTTAGTTCCTCCTGTATTCCCAAAGGAACACAGCCACAGTGGCTAATGATCCGATCCTCTATTTTATTTAAACTTTAAAAATATATATAGTAACATCACTTTAATTGAATCTAAGACTTTGTAAAGGCTGCTATATGTACAAACAATTCAACAAGAATAGGCAAACCTAACTAATATAAGATGATTTGTTATCATAAAATATTGGATCATAAAATATTATTCCTATTGTGAAAATAAAATGTTTCCTCAAGCAAACTGATGTGTACCTTTAACAATCTTTTTTTTTTACTTTAATAAGGCAGAAGCATCACTAGAAAATCACAGTTCCGTGATTCTCTGATTCCTAATAATGCCTGAGACTTAAAAAGTCTCTGAAACAGCAATTAGCATTTAAGCTCTTGAATAACACACTTCATCATCTTCAATAAATAATCAGGACTTAAGCAAGACAAATGCTGGGGAAACATCTGGAAAGCTGGAGGTAACTACGGTAAATACTTCCTGCTTCTAACACAAAACTGGTGTATGTGTGGGTGTGTTTTGTTGTTTAACATTTTTATACTGCTCATCTGGGATATTTCCCACTCTGGGCAGTGTACAGGCAAATAACATCAACATAATAAAGCTTAAAAACAAAATAAAATAAGCAGCAAAATAAAAAACATAACGGCGTCTGAGGGCAAGCAGCTCAAACCTGGCCAGCTAACCTATTGTCACTGGCATGATATCCTTAAAGGCTTCCTTAAAAAGGAAAGTTTTAAGTTGTCCAGGGATGGAGCCTTGCACAGTTCAACTGGCAATGAATTCCAAAGCGATGGTGCTGCCGCCAAGAAGGCTCTAGTTCTAGTCATAGACTTTCTACCCATCCTTAGGGTCGGCACCTGGAGTTGCACAGATTGTGATGAGCGGGTGGCTACCAAAGAAAAGGGAGGACATGGAGCACACATGGCTTCTGGGCTGTACTTTACCCCTCCGTGTCTAAAGCATGAATAAAGCAATGTTTTTAATGATGCTTGTGCAGGATGGCACACATGGCTTCTGGGCTGTACTTTGCCCCTCCATGTCTAAAGCATGAATAAAGCAATGTGTTTTTAATGATGCTAATTGGCAGGACAGTAATTAAAATGCGAGTCATATATTCCAGCTGGAAATCTACAGGTTTGTTTCTGGACTACAGCTGTAAATGTCTTCCTAGGGAATTCTGTGCTCTATAGTCCAAAAACATAGATATGCACATAACTTAGCTTCTCCCACACACCTTATGAACCCTAGACATAAAAAGGGGAACAAGGCGCACTCTGCCCATATGGTAGAAAAATTATAGATACAAAGAATCCAACTTTGTGTCCACGTCGTGAGAGGTGGTAACAGGCGAAAGAAAGGGATAGCTAGGATAGGGTGAAGTATGGTGTGGCCTTGTGCACCCATGGAGGCAATCTTAGGTCACCCTGAAATGACCTAGCCAAGGGGGCTTTGGTGAAGTTGCAACAGGCACAGCAAGCGAGAAATGGGTAGTACATTGCTTTGTTGTTCTTCAGTTGCAGTCAAGTCAGACGCATTGCAACCCCATGAACCACCCCACGCCAGGCTCTGTCATCTGCCATCCTTCATAGCCCGGCCAGATCTACACCCACTGCGTCAACAATGCCATCTAGCCATCTCATCCTCTGCAGCCCCCTACTCCTTTTTGCCTTCAATCTTTCCTAGCATCAGGACTTTCTCAAGTGAGTCCTCTCTTCTCATTTGGTGGCCAAAGTACTTGAGCTTCAGCTTCAGTATTTGTCCTTCCAAGGAGCAGTAAGGGTTTGATTCCCTTTAGGATTGACTGATTTGATCTCTTTGCAGTCCAGAGTACTGTATATTGCTACAGAAATCCAAACCAGATACATGCAAATCAAGCTAGTCTGAAATCCTATACTATGTGCTTCACAGCAAATACCATATTTTTCGGACCATAAGATGCACCTCCCCTCCAAAAAAGTGTGTGTGTGTGTGTGGGGGGGAAATGTGGGTGTGTTCAGCAAGGTCCATGTGCGTTCCCCCAAACCAAGCCAGGGATCAGATGCTGTGATCCCCGGCTTGGTTTGGGGGAAACCGTGCGGGCGCGCCCGTGCGCATTCCCTCAAAACAAGCCAGGGATCAGGTGCGTCTTATGGTCCGAAAAATACAGTAGGTAGCTCAGGAGGTAGTAATTTAACCAAACACAGGTGGGATGGCATTATCCAGCTTCAGCTTTTCTTTTTTTAAAGTACATTTTCTTGAGTTCATCACACTTGCATCCAGCAGAATATACAGTAGGTAACATGTAAGAAGAAAAAGTTGTAATTCAGGTAACACCAACAGGATTGTAGCAAAAAACAAAAAGAGAGAGAGAGACTGTCTAAAAATCCATGGTGTGTGAATGACCCCCAGACATGAACTCCCTATCAAAGTTGGGCAAGGATCCACGAGACCTGGGTTGAGATCCCCACTTGGCCATGGAAACTCATTGGGTTAGCACTGGTAAAACCACCCTTTCAAAACTTCAGTTATCTTGGAAGCCTCATTCTGTGGAAGCCTCATTCTTGATGGGCAGCAAAAACACTCTAAGACACACACCAGATCTAAGCACATCATTCGAGATGCTGCTGCCCAGTAATGCCATCTGGGAGACTTCACAAATCAGTTTTATAGAGTGCCTGAAGCAGAAACCCTTGTGTAGAATCTATGGCTAGCACAAGCTGCATTCTGATATTAAATGTGAACTAATCTAGAAATCAAATTGATAGCCAAGACGATAGCGGGGGGGAGGGAGGGGGGGCCTGCAGCTATAATGCAACAAGCATGATCTCTGGAATTGACCTATCTCAAAGTAAGAAATTACTCTGGGCATTGCATGTTGCATTCTGAGTCACACAGCCTATTCTGATTTATTTACAGGAGACAATAGGCCTTCCAAAGTTACTGTATATGACTCATACCAGGTAGAAAGCTAGTCGTATCCAACTTCTAGGGTTCGGTGCTCATCTCCACCTCTGTCTGCATGTGCAGACATTTCCATGAACATGTGGCAGGTATGACAAGACACACAGAATGCTGTTACCTTTCCCGCCGAAATGGTACTTATTTATCTACCTGCAATTTCTTGCTTTCAAACTGCTAGGTTTGCAGGAGCTGGGACAGAGACAGAAGTTTACTCTATTGTGCAGTACTCGGGTCTCGAATTGCTGACCTACCAACCTTCCAGTCATCAAGTTCAGCGTCTTAACTACTAAGCCACTACAGTCCCATGACTCATACTAATAAAGGTAAAGGTCACCCTTTCTCGAAAGCCAGACGTATCCAACTCTAGGGTTCAGTGCTCATCTGTTTCATAGCTGAAGAGTCAGCGCTCTCTGCTTCTGCAGACCTTTCCGTGGCAGGCAAAACTAGAAACCGGAGCGCATGGAACGCTGTTTACCTTCCCACCGAAGTGGTCCCTATTTAAAGGTAAAGGTTTCCCTTGCTCGAAGGCCAGTCGTATCCGACTCTAGGGTGCAGTGCTCATCTCTGTTTCTAAGCCGAAGAGCCAGCGCTGTCTGCTTCTGCAGACATTTCCGTGGTCATGTGGCAGGCATGACTAGACACCGGAGCACACAGAACGCTGTTACCTTCCCACCGAAGTGGTTCCTATTTATCTACTTGCAATTTCTTGCTTTCGAACTGCTAGGTTGGCAGGAGCTGGGATGAAGACGGGAGCTCATTTCCGTCCTGCAGTACTCAGGCATTGAACTGCTGACCTTCCGCCTCCCAATCAGCATCTTAGCCACTTGAGCCACTGCAGTCATTCATACTACAGTATATTGGTCCCTCATAATATATTGGTGTAAAATTCCAATAGGATTTCGGCCAATGTTATGCAATAATTTTAAAAAATCTCTGTAATAAATCAGTATGAATGTTCTTTTATATTTGATCATTCAAAGGGTCTTCCAATAGATGGCAAGAGGCAGTGTCTCATACTATTGTTGTCTACAAATTCATCTTCAAACATATTCATTTGAGAGAGGGGGGAGGAGACGAAGAATTAAGTGAAATTCAACCAATAATAAAGTTTAATCAATCCTTCTTAAGCAAGGACATCTTTTCCTGAACTTTAAAGTTCATTATATATACAAGCAAATGTACAAGACTACACAAAAACGACCTATCCATTAAATTAGCACATAGCAGCCATCTAAGAATGATGCTAATTCAGTGTTCGGATCCAGAGGAAGATTCCTTTTCAACCTGCAAAGAGAAGGAATGGGGAAGAAGGGAGGGAAAGAAAGACCCATGCTTTTAATTCACTCAGCAGAAGGAAAAAGAATGCATAACAATATATGTCAGGTAAAGGTCGCCCCTTGCTCAAAAGCCAGTTGTATCTGACTCTAGGGTTCGGTGCTCATCTCTGTGTATAGTCAAAGAACCAGCGCGGCCTGCATATGCAGACGTTTCCGTGGACAATTATTTGAAGATTATAATAAGGTAATCACTAAAGATGAAGATGAAAAGCAATTTCTCCTACATGTCGTTGAACAAAATAGGAAGATAGTTTCCACTAAAACAACTAAAAAAGTCCTTAGTTAACATAATTTTAAACAAGGAAGGCGATAGAAAATAATATAAGGGTTGTTTTTTTGTCTTACCTGTGTTGGATTGTTTTAAAAGTAAAATAAACCTCACTTTCAATGTTTATCTGTGTTTTTATTAATTTCCCAGTTCCTAATGAAACTAGTAATTTTTCAGTAAAATTTGATAATTTCTGGTCGATGAGCACCATCTTCTAATTAAGTTAGGACATTCAAACTTTGACAACATAATGGTATGGAAGTGTGTAACAAAATAAGAGGGTGGCGTGACTTCCCAGTTGATTTTTTTTTCATGTAAAGATGGACCATCCTAGTGGACATGTGGCAGGCATAACTAGATAGTATTTATACTCATTTATTTATACTAATATTTCTATACCGCCTTTCTTCCCCTAAGGGAACACAAAGCAGTTTACAAGATACGAAATATAATATATAGGATATGCATAGGTACAAAAAAAATAAGATACAAATTTACACAATATAGTTACAATATAGTAACAACTCAAGCACAATTCAATAATACATTTCATGCATAAATAATTCAATAATACATCACAAAAAACATTATTAATACCAAATAAGTGAATGCAGACAACTTCCAAGCCTTCTGCCCAAATAGGGCGGAGGAACAGAACGGGCTCAACAGCTGTGCCTCTCTCCTCCCTAGCTAGTGAAAAAGGACAGGGAGGAGGTGGCAAAGTCCTGGTGGCAAAGTCACTGGCCAAACCGGCCAAAGGGGGGGAGGGTGAGCGTTCTGGGTCCGTAGCGCTGGCGAGCAGGTTCTCACATAGGTGCCGCGCCGGCCACCCCAGCTGGAGCTGGTGTCACCTCTCCACCCTCCCGCCAAACCGGTCAAATGAGGGGAGGGCGAGCATCCTGGGTCCGTAGCGCTAGCGAGCAAGTTCTTCATATAGGCGCCGCGCCAGCCACCCCAGTTGGAGCTGGTTTCGCCTCTCCACCCTCCCGCCAAACTGGCCAAATGAGAGCACACGGAACACTGATACCTTTCCCACGAAAGTGGTACCTATTTAGCTACTGGCAATTTCTTGCTTTTGAACTGCTAGACATTTTGGAGCTCTCTCATTCATAGGATCACCGTATGTTGTAGGCAATTTAACAGCACATAAGAATAGCAGTTGCAGATTCGCTATACTGGCTATTCAATTGCACCAGTGGATCAGGCAAGTTAGTACTCGTATATGTCATGACTTACCTCACTCAATTCGGGAAATAATTCCTGAATCCCAATATCTAGAAGAACATAAGTTAACTAAAAATAAAACAAAAAAAATAGAAGTTATGGTTTCTGAAATATGCAGTACAATCTCCAGTGCCAAAGACATGCTTATTATAAATAATATAATCATTACCCATATGGCAAAGATAATCGTTGTAAGGTGGACAATGTCCCAAAGAACTTTTAGATAAAGTTTGACACTTCACTCCAAAATGGAGATGGAAAATGCAGATGCCCATGAACCTTTCCCAATTTAACTTTGATACAGTATTTAATAGAATAAAAGTTGAAAAGAGGGCTGGGGGATCTTTTTTTTTTCTCCCAGAGGCCACATGACCTCAAAGGTAAAATTCTGTGGGAAAGTGAAACCCAAGTGAACAGTGCCTGGGGCCAGAATCACAATATCCTTTCCAATCCATCCTATAGCCATTTTTCTCACCCTCTCACTCCTACTCTGCACCTCTCTCTTTCTAACTCTCTCCATAGTCTTCTCAAGTTCCACACAACCTATCTCCTATAATAACAATAATTTCATGTCAGAAATTATTCTTGCTTGAAAGGATTTTTGCTGGAGAAACTCCACTCAGGAGACACTGCTTTCAGGAGCGATGAGAGCGTCGCGGGCTGGATGAATTCTCATTGGGGGCCAGATCCGGCCCATAGGCCATGGTGACTTGCCACCTGAACCACATGAACGGCCCGCAGCCTGAAAATTTTGGGCACCCCTGCTCTATATCAGTGTTTCTCAATGCCACACAGGGGGGCTTCAATTCCCAGAAGCCTAAGTCAGTACATTGGCTGATCAGTGCTTTGGAAAATTGATTTAGGCTTCTGGGAACTGAAGTCCAAAAACCAAAGGTTGGGAAATTCTTCTCTCCATTGCTTTAAGTCTAAGACTGGACTCTATTTACATGTCCAATGTATACAGTACTACAAGCTATAGGCACTCCTGCCTTAACCAAACAAATGTCTAAACCAGTGGCTCCCAACCTTTTTATGCTGCGGGCCTGACCACGTCCCGCCGGACAGCTGAGTGGGCCTGACCATACACCCCAGAAGCAGAAATGGGTGTGTTTATGACAGCCATAAAAGCACCCACTTCTGCATTTATGACAGCCACAGGCACGTTTGTGCATGCATGGGCGCATCTTACGGCTGGCATAAACGCATCCATTCACTTCAGAAGCGACAAGGGTGGCCGTGAGCCACATGAAATGTGTTGTGGGCCAGGGCTGGCCCACGGGTCATAGGTTGGGACCCCCTGGTCTAAACAGCCAAGAAGCTGGAGCTCATCATGCGTGTCACAGCTCTGAAAACAGGTGTTTACAGCTTCCTTTGTCTATTGAATACTAAGTTCCAGAAAAACCGTTTGAGGCTCCAAGTACAAAAATAACAATATGAAAAATTGCAAAAGTAATTTAATCCATGAAAACAATCTTGTTGCAAAAGTCTCTTGTTCAGTTCACAGAGAATTGTAATAATAAAAATAAAGTTTTGTTTCTTCACAAATTGATATTCCAAAGTAATATTTATATGTTTCTAAGCAGTTCTGTTTCCTTCACAAATTAATAATCCAAATAAACGGTGGGAAATGTAAATTATGTATATCTCTAGGCAAAATCTTATCCGGTAAAAGATTTTTTGATGTTTATCTTCATCAGGTAAATATATATATCTATACCTATAAAATGGTGCGTTAACCGTTGGAATGTGACAAAGGATGTTGCACCAGGCCCCATTAGCCCCGTCCGAGCCTCCGTGCACTCGCCCAAGCAGGGTTCGCAGGTAACTGTTGGGTTGAAATTTTTGGCCGGGGGGCAGGAGCCCCCTGGACGCAAACAAAAAAAAGGGAACTTCAATTCCCAACATTCCTTGTGCCACGCCGCACCAGAGCCAATCAGGCTGAGCGGCGCAGCAAAAGGAACGTTCGGAAACGCGCCATGGCCAATAAAAAAAAGCCGCAGGAAAAAACCCATTGCACTACCTAAAATCACGCACGCCAAACTACAAGCCCTAGCGTCCTGTGCACTATGAGCGCGCAGAACGCTGAGGCAGCCGGTGCGCGAAATATAAAAATAAAAAAGGCAGGACGCGAAAACCAAACACCCCCCCCCCCACCGCCGCATATAGCGGCGATGGGAATCCCGTGGTCCGGCAACCCAGGCAGACGCACCAAAAAAAGAAAAAAGAAAACCTACCCCAATGCCTAAAACCAAAAAATTGCAGAATAACATTACATTTCCTGATTACTTCTGCACAATGGTTCCATTAATACTGTTGTTGATAAAAAGGAGGCAAGCAATTTCCCAAAAGAATTCTAAAACTCAATAGAATTATCTGGTATGCCATCGCACGAACTCCTACTTAAAGAAGGAACATCTATCATTTCACTTAGAAATTTAAAACCAAAAAACTTATGTAATGGCACAAGACTAACTGTAACACACTTACTGCAAAATTTAATACAAACAAAAATTAATTACAGAAAAAGGAGCAGGTGAAACAGTTTGTATCCCAAAAATTCCATTAACTCCATCACAGCAAACAATACCATTTAGAAGACACCAATTCCCAGTAAGACAATTAAACGCAAAAACAGTTAATAAATCACAAGGACAGAAACATCAATACTACAGAGTACACATGAATAAGCCATGTTTCGCACACGGAAAATTATATGGTGCATGCTCAGGAGTAGTTTGTGCAGACAATTTATTCATACAAGCACCAAACAATGAAACCAAAAACTTCGTTTTCAAACAAGTACTGCACAAAGAAAAGTAATAAACAAAAACTTAACTCATTTTAATAATCAGCAAGACTAACACGATTTACAGTTTACAAACAGTAAGCCAACAACAATCATTAGGAACGCCTCATTAGGATCATCCACCCCAGAAAAATATAAACCAAAAAAGGAACGAACTTACCAAAACACGTCGAAAGCTGCCATCATTGAAGTTTCAGAATTAACCAAAATAGCGGAAGCAAAAATCCAAAACTCCAAACAAAAATAAATCCAAAAACAGGAGACTAATTTTAAACAAAACAAGAAATGGAAACAAGAAACATTTCACGCAGAAAAAAATTATACAATGCGAGCCAAAGTAAAGCCACGCCAACACAAATCGAAAACAGCATGAAAAAAGTTCGGTTTCACTTACCAGTGATAACTTTCGTTCTTCGAGTATATAGTTTGTGAATACACACTCATGGGTTATGCGCCTGCGCAGAACGGCCGATCGGAGGCTTGAAAAGCTATTGGTCAAAAGTTTTACCGCCCACCGTACCGCCCACCCTGAGGCGCCCGCGCGCCATTTTACCTCAGTTCCATACTTAAGCCAAGCACAGGATAAACCAATTGATCTCATCCGTGCAGCTCAAGAGGGGAGGCAGGGTGGGTAGTGTGTATTCACAAACTATATACTCGAAGAACGAAAGTTATCACTGGTAAGTGAAACCGAACTTTCTCCTTCGTATAGTTTGTGAATCCACACTCATGGGAGATTAGCAAGCTCACACTTACTTGGTCGGTGGGCAGTCGGATGAGATGATCCCACGATGAAGATGATGACGGTCAGGCAGGGCGAGCTGTCAAGGGCGATGGGCCCGGAGCCCCCGAGTGAGGACGACACGGCCAAGCCTGGCGTCCGCAGTGGCTCTGGTGTCCACCCTGTAATGCTGGACAAATGTAGAAGGTCTGGACCAGGTGGCAGCCTTACAGATGTCCTCAAGCGGTGTGCCCTCCAGAAAAGCCGTGGATGTTGCAACCGCTCTGGTAGAGTGTGCCCTGACATGCGGTGGAGGGGGCAGCGATGCCGACTCGTAGGCCAAGTAGATGGTAGAGGTGATCCATTTGGAGAACCGTTGTGCAGATATGGGCTCACCTTTGGATTTGCCCCCATACACCACGAAAAGGCGTTGCGACTTCCTGAACTCCCTTGTCCTGCTGGTGTAAAACAATAAAGCTCGTTTGACATCCAGCGTGTGCCAAGTCCTTTCTTGGGCGTTAGTGGGGTTCTGGAAGAATGTTGGCAAGGAGATAGTCTGTGCCATATGAAACTGGGAGACCACCTTGGGGAGGAAGGTGATGTCCGCTTGGAGTACCACACGGTCATTGAAGAATTGAAGAAAAGGTGCGTCTGCCCGCAGAGCAACCAGTTCACCAGCTCGTCGAGCAGACGTGATGGCCACAAGAAAAGCCGTCTTCCAAGTGAGGAGACGAGCATCCGCGGTAGCCATGGGCTCGAAAGGAGTCCTGGTGAGCGCGTTGAGGACGGTAGAGAGTGACCATTGGGCCGTCGGAGTCCTGACCGGAGGGAAGGCGTTGCGTAGCCCCTTGAGGAAACGTTTCACCGTTTGGTCGCGGAAAGCGCCAGAAGCGGGCGAGCCAGCCGGTGAGTGAGCCACCACCGCAGCGAGGTGTACCCGGATGGAGGTGGTGCTGAGGCCAGACTCCGCCAGGTGGAGGAGGTAGGTCAAGACGTCCTGCAGTCCCACCTGGGAGAAGGGCGTCTGCTGGGATGCCAGGAAAGCACAGAAACGTCTGTATTTAGAAGCGTAGGACTTCCTTGTGGAGGGACGCCTGGCTAGTTCCAGGATCCTGGATAGTCTGGGGTTATCCTCCACGCGGTGAGGTGGAGGCTGGGCAGGTCCGAGTGGTGAAGCTGGCCCTGCTCCATTTGAAGAAGCGTCGGTGACTCCGGTAGCGTGCGATGCTGAGATGACATGCGCAACAGCAGCGGAAACCATGGTTGACGAGGCCAAGCTGGGGCCACAAGGATTGCACTGGTCCTGTGTTGGTACATTCTGGTGAGGACCTTCTGGACCAGCAGAAACGGAGGAAAAGCGTAGAAATAGTCCTGATCCCACCGTTTCATGAAGGCATCGCCCTCGGAGTTCGCACCGATGCCCGCCCTGGAGCAGTACCTGTGGCATTTCATGTTGGACTCCGATGCGAAGAGGTCGATGTTCGGAGTCCCCCAGGCCTCGCAGAGCGACTGGAAAACCTCGTCGTTCAGTTCCCATTCGTGGGTTGTCGAGGTGAGGCGGCTGAGGTGGTCGGCCAGGACATTCAGCTTGCCCTGAATGTGCACTCCAATCGGGAAAATGTGCCTCTCCAGGCACCATTCCCATAGTTGCACAGCGAGGTACAGAAGGGTGATGGACCGTGTTCCTCCCTGCTTGTTCAGATACGCCACAGCCGTGGTGTTGTCCGATGCCACTTGGACCGCCTTGCCCAAGAGCAGGTTCTCGAAGGAACGGAGGGCCTTCTAAATGGCCAGTAGCTCCAAGTAGTTGATGTGGTGCACCATCTCCTGAGGCGACCAAGGGTTGTTGACCGTGAGAGTCCCGCAGGCAGCCCCCCAGCCGAGGTTGCTTGCGTCAGTCAATATTTGCAACGAGGGTTGCGGGGGGTAAAAGCTCTTCCCCGTTGTAACATTGAGTGGCGTTGTCCACCACAGCAGCTGGTCCCTCAGCTCCGGAGACAGGGTTAGCCGTTTGGACTGACTCTCCCGGAGTGCGTCAAATTCGTGTAGAAGCCACGACTGTAGGGACCGGAACTTCAACTTGGCGTGGGGAACCACGGCCGTCGTTGAGGCCATAAGGCCTAGCAGTCTTTGAGCCTTCTTCGCTCGGACGCACGGTTTGGTGCGAAAATTGTTCACCCCCTGCGCGATGTCCTGCAAGCGCTTCTGGGGTGCAAAGGCTCTGGTTGCAAGCGAGTCGAGTACCGCTCCGATGTACTCGACGCGTTGAGAGGGAACCAACTTCGACTTGGTGAAGTTGATCCTGAGGCCGAGACTCTCCATGAGGTGGACCGTGAATTGCGTGTCCCGAATGGCCGACGAGCTGGAGGGGGATACGATCAGCCAGTCGTCGATGTATGGGAAGACCCTGATTCCCCGCTGGCGAAGGAAGGCAGCCACCGGAGCCATGCATTTGGTGAAGACTCGTGGTGCCGTGGCCAGACCGAACGGTAGGCATCGGTACTGGTACACCGAATCGCCGATGCGGAACCGGAGGAATCTTCGGTGCTCCTCGAGGATGGAGACGTGGAAGTACGCGTCCTTGAGGTCTATGACTGTGAACCAGTCCCCCTTGTTGATGAGGGGAAGGACGGTCCGCAGGGTCACCATCCGGAACTTCCTGGTGTGGATGCATTTGTTGAGGAGGCGCAAGTCCAGAATCGGGCGGAGTCCTCCGTCCTTCTTCTGAACCACGAAGTACCTCGAGTAGAAGCCGTTGTCCCAGTCGGGCGGTGCCACCCGCTCGATGGCTCCCTTGGACAGAAGAGTTGATATTTCTTCCTCCAGATGGGGGGACGAGGTGGTGAGACGATGTCGTCCTACTCGAGGCGCTTGCACGAACTCGATGGCGTAGCCAGAGGACAAGATCTTTAAGACCCACTGGTCGTCCGTGATGCCTGACCATACCTGGAGGAAGTTCCGGAGGGGAAGGTACGGGATGTGGAGCGAGAGAGACTCGGCCGTCGCAGCTTCAAACGCGCGACTTGGACTTGGCGTCCGAACGCTTGCCCTGCCCGTAGGGCTTGTGCTGGCATCGCTGCTTGTAGGAGCCAGACCTGGGCTGTTCCGCGGGACCACCCTGTTGTTGGGGGTTTCCTTGGTAGCACCGCGTGAAGGGCTGGAACCTCGGCCTGGCGGCAGGAGCCGGCGTGGTGAGCCCCAGGAACTTGGCGGTGGAGTTGGTCTGCCGCATCTCATTGAGGACCTTGTCTGTGTCCTGCCCGAAAAGGCCCTGTCCGTCGAAGGGAAACTCCTCGATGAGCTTCTTCATAGCATCATCGAGGGAGGTGCCCCTAAGCCAGGCGTGACGACAGAGCAGGATCGCAGACGACATGTCCTTCGCCGCATAGTCATTTATATGCCTGGCTGTACGCATTTGTTGCTCCGCCAGGAAATCGCCCTCGGATGCCAGCGCGTCGATCCGTTTCTGGGCGTCGGCGGGTAACTTCGCCGTTTCGGCCCTCACTTGCTCCCAGAGGTGAGACTGGTACAGGCCCATGGCGGCCGAGTAGTTGGCGGCGCGGAGGAAGAGGGAACCGGTGGCGTAGAATTTTTGGCCCACCGCGTCCAGCTTCTTCCCTTCCGGGGTCGAAGGCACCGGGAACCCGCTGGTGGCCGTCCTGTGCTGGAAGGCCTTGACCACCAGGGAATTTGGCAGGGGGTGCGCCTGCAGGAACTCGACGTTCTCGTCCAGGACTCTATACATGCCGTCGAGCCTGGACGAAATGGAGTGTGCTGACACCGGCTTCCTCCATGTCGCCTTCGCCAACGTCAACATGGACGGCAACATGGTGATGTGCACCGGCCGTACCGCCTTTCTGTCCAGCTTAGCGGTCATTTGGTCTTCACCTTCCAGTGGGGGCTGGTCCACCTTCAGGTTCAGAGCAGTGCCGAGTCGTGTCAGCATGGCCGTAAGCGAGCGTTGATCCTCACCACGTGGTGGGTCAACCGCGCCGATGGCCTGGTCCGGCGTCCTCTCGGCGTCGACGTCTCCCTCGTCCTCCTCCGAAGAGGTGCTGGAGTCATCGGAGGACGAGGGAGGAACTCTTACATCCACGTCGGGACCGCGCCAGTACGGCCTGGGCGGGCCGGCGGGATGGGAGTCCACCGCATCGACGTCTGGACCAACCCGCGACGATGTGGGTGGGCCAGCGGAGCAGATACTCGACCCTCGGGAGGTCGGAGGGGCCACAGCAGGGCCAACATCCCTGGGGCTTGCTGTGGTCGGAACCGGAGCCGCAGAGGCCGCAGGCATGGAGGTCTTAAACTGGTTGGCAAAAATCTGAGCCATGACCTCAAACATCCCTCTCAGGAGCTCCATCTGGGCTGGATCCGGCATCGTTGGGAGTGACGAAACGGTGGCAGGTGGAGCCGGCGACGAAACGGTGGCTGGTATAATCGGCGACGAAACGGTGGCCGGCATGGTAATTACCGCGTCGTCGAGCGTCGGGGTTCTGGGCCTTGGGGAGACGGAGGCCTGTCTCATAGGCGAACGAGCCCTCCCACGCGGCGGCGGCGGGAGTACCTGAAGTGGGCGAGCTGGAGCCCCAGCCCTGCGTCCTTTTTCAGGCGATCCCGAGGAGGACCGTCCTCCCCAGATGGAAGACCCAGGAGACGGACATCTCGCGACCGAGTATGGTGGCGAAGGTCCCGGGGAAACAGGGGTGCGCGGAGTAGGCGGGAGTGATCGCCTCTTCTCTGGCGCGTGCTTCTTTTTCTTCTCCCCGTTCTTGTCTCTCTTCTTCTTCTTCTTGATGGTGGTGGAAGAAGAGGTCGAAGGCGGAGGAGGCTGAGAGACACCAGCCGAAGTAGAAGCGGCCGCAACGGGAGCCAGAGAGAGTTCCATCAGGTGGGCCTTAAGCCGGTAGCTCCGGTTTTGCACGGCCAGACGAGTGAATTTCTTGCAGTGAGGGCAAGACTGGCTCTGATGAGACTCTCCGAGGCAGAAAAGGCAGAGGCTATGCCCGTCGGAAGCCGGAAACTTTTTCAGGCAAGCCGAACACTGTTTGAAGGCCGCGGCCATCAAAGAAAAATTCTTCCAACGGAAGTTTCTGGAACGCGGATACCCCGAAGGGCTGGCCAGCCGCCACCCCCTTGAGGGGGGAAACGGTGACCGAAGCGAGTAGGTAACTGAGTCCACCAGAAGGAAGAAACAGCACCGGGGTGGCGATCCTGCCCAAAGGACAAGATCACCGAAAAAATTTGAAAAGTTTGCCAAAAGACTTTCCCTCAGAAGGGCGAAAAAATTGAGGAAGCTCTCAACGATCGTCCTGCTGCTATGGTGGAAAGAAGAGAACTGAGGTAAAATGGCGCGCGGGCGCCTCAGGGTGGGCGGTACGGTGGGCGGTCTTACCGCCAAAACTTTTGACCAATAGCTTTTCAAGCCTCCGATCGGCCGTTCTGCGCAGGCGCATAACCCATGAGTGTGGATTCACAAACTATACGAAGGAGAAGAAAAGGCACACGAACTAAGAATGAAGATAGCAAGACAAAGATCACTCCGCCAACACCACGAAGGAAGGGGCGAGCCAAAGGAAAGCCACGCCTACAGAAATAGAAAACAGCGAGAAAAAGAAAAGGCACACGAACTAAGAATGAAGATAGCGAGACAAAGATCACTCCGCCAACACCACGAATGAGGGGGCGAGCCAAAGTAAAGTCATGCCTACATAAATAGAAAACAGCGAGAAAAAGAAAAGGCACACGAACTAAGAATGAAGATAGCGAGACAAAGATCACTCCGCCAACTCCACGAAGGAGGGGGGGGGGGAGAATAATAAAAAAAATGATCAAACCAAAAAACTTAACTAATGCAATGAAAAGGAAACAAACAAAAACAAATAAGTATATTCCAAAAATAATTGAACAAATACCATAAAAATGTATGAAAATAATTATCCGAAAACATCACAAAGCAGCGCGGGGGGAAACCCTTGCCAAACAACGTGATAACGAGAACCATAAAAAACCCACATATTAAAGGCACAGTACGAGCCTCCAAGGACCTCTGTGGTTAGAGACGTAATGGAAAGGACAACAAGTACGGAAAAATAGAATAAAGGGACAGCATTGCCAAAAAATACAAGAGGAAAAATTAAACAGCAAAATAACATTGACCAAATATCGGAGGAGAAGAGAAAATTATGGAGGAATCAACAGAAAGTACAGGCAAGAAAGATTTTAAAAAGAAAATAGAGAAAGAAAATGAATGTATAATGGGGGATGGTGAATCAAAACAAAATAATAATTAAAGCCAGTAAAAAACTCTCCACCAATATGGACAGGTTACAAAAATAATAGAGATTGAGGAAATGAAAAAATGAAGACTACACAGTACTTTCATTCCAAGAATATTCTAGCAATGATGAGGAGGAGTGTGATGATGTGGAAGAAGAAAACTCACAAGAAATAAACACAAATAATTCAAGTGACAAATACAAGGACCTACCAGAAGATTCAAAAAATAAGATAAAAGAGATAATAGACAAAATTAATCAAAAACAAATTACAACAACAAAATAACAAACTTGGGACAACATAAATACTCAAACAGATTGGCAAACAAAGAGAGAAAAAACAAGTGAGGAAAACAATACAAGAATAACAGAACAACACAACATTAATAAATATGAGAAACCAACCGAAAAACAAGAAATACAAATTGTAAGAAGAAAAGAAAAGCCACCACAACTATCTACACCAATTCAAAAATTAGATGAATACAAAACCAATAGCCAAGAAATAATACATGACTTTAAAAAGAATAGTGAATCCCCAAAAAATGTGTAGCCCTGGAGACCCAAAAAAATTCAAAAAATACCAGAAATTTTACCATGGAAACAGAACACAATGGACACTAAACCAAAAAAACAACAAACCTCAGATCAGGGAAGTCAAATTGGGCTACAAAAAGACAAAGCAACACAAACAGAACAAAATTATAACAAAGACAAATCTACAGAAACAAATACAGACACAAAAATAGAAACTATCCAGGAAAATGAGAAATTTTTTTAAAAAAATAGATAAAATTAACAACAAATCAAGACAGGACAATACAAGAGCAAGTTACAAACCAATGGAAAACCCACCATTTGACCCAAATGACCAATACAACAACCAAAGAAAACTACTTCCCCAAAATTACACAGTAGATGAAATAATAAAAACACAACTACTGTTCCTGATGAATCCAACAAACAAATACAAAATGGAATCTCCATTGGAACTACTGGACAATTACATCAGCATGACTAAAGTACCATTAAGACAACCAACAGGTAAGAACAAGTATTATTACAACCAAAATTGACAATAAATTATACAAAATAAAACATAACACTTATCAAATATATCTCTTTTCACAGCTTTACCAAAACAACAAAACCAAGATGACGAAGGAAAATGGACCTCAAAATATCAATAAAGGTAACCTATATATATATATATATATATATATATATATATATATATATATATATATATATATATATATATATATATATATATATATATATATATATATATATATATATATATATATATATATATATATATATATATATATATATATATATGAATATGAAAAAATATATTAATTTAAAAAACAGAAACATTGCATATTTATCCAACAGATGAAAAGCAAAGAAAATGAAAACAAACAACAAAATGTAACTAATATTTAACGTTCAGATATAACACTGAAAAATCTGTATCTGACACTAAATTTCCTTATATTACAGATTCAACATAAACAAGGAACTGCCAGAACAACAACAGTTACTTCAAAAATTTAAAAACTACAGTTAAAGTTACATAGTTATAATTTTTAAAAAACAGTTATTCTTAGTAAATAGAAAAAATAAAAAGTTAAATTTGAAAAATGTTTAAAAAGAAACTTCAAAAATATTTAAAAAACATTTATATTCCTGTACTATAAACAAAAAATAAATAAAAAGAAATTTATTTACAAAATTGGAAGCATTATCATTTTTAAAGGGAAAAAACAACAACACTATCAGACACAAATTAAAATAGCCCGGCACCGCCGGGCAAACTATGCTAGTTCTTTCTAAAGTGAACAAAGTCAACAATTATACTTTTATAAATATACTTTAAGAAATATCAAGCAGCATTATGCATGTTATGCTCTTTAAAACATCAGAGCTCATTGGGAGTCTGTTACACACAGAGGGTTAAGGTTTTGGAGCACAAGTGTTTTGAATTATGTTTATGTTTATGTTAATTGGGTGAGCTCGTCCATTTAAGGAGGCAAATTATAGGAACAGTAACGTCCTTTGGCACAAAAGAGTTAGCAAGAAAGGCCACGTGGACGTGATCGGTAAGCCACATATACATGTTTTAAAGAGCATAACATGCATAATGCTGCTTGATATTTGTTAAAGTATATTTGTAAAAGTATAATTGTTGACTTTGTTCACTTTAGAAAGAATATATTTACCTGATGAAGATAAACATCGAAAAATCTTTTACCATGTAAGATTTTGCCTAGAAATATACATAATTTACATTTCCCACTGTTTATTTGGATTATTAATTTGTGAAGGAAACAGAACTATTTTTATTATTACAATTCTCTGTGAACTGAACAAGAGACTTTTGCAACAAGATTGTTTTCATGGATTAAATTACTTTTGCAATTTTTCATATTGTTATTTTTGTACTTAGAGCTTCAAAAGTTTTTTTCGGAAGCTGGTACATTTCACCGTTTGGCCGCAGTGGTATTTTATATTGCATACTAAGAGCTTCTAGTGCCTGTTCTAGCAGGA
The DNA here is from genome assembly GCA_035047345.1 of Bradypodion ventrale. Taxonomy (NCBI): domain Eukaryota; kingdom Metazoa; phylum Chordata; class Lepidosauria; order Squamata; family Chamaeleonidae; genus Bradypodion; species Bradypodion ventrale. Next base: position 180,691,676 of record JAWDJE010000001.1, read on the forward strand.
TGTAGGTTTTTCAACTGTTTTCCGCAACAGGCCATTCATTTCGCCAAACCTGACTTTAAATGAGTAGACAGCTTCTTGGGTAATAGAATGAACTGAGAGAGTTCAGATACTGTTAGCCACTGATGCATCTGCCCAGGAAGAACTGTTATTTCTTCCACTGGTAAGCACCGTGATGACAAATCTTGGCACTCCAGCTGTTCTTGGACTTAAATTCCCAGAAACCCAAGTCCCTGTGAATCCATACGAATGGGTTTACTGCACGTATGGGTAGTAAACCATTCATGTGGATTCACAGAGACTTGGGCTTCTAGAAATTGAAGTTCAAGAACAGCTGGATTGCCAAGGTTCGCCATCACTGCTCTAGCACCTCCGTGCTCGGCAACAGGGCGGCCACGAATCAAGAAAAGATTTTTCTGAACCACTGGAAATAGGCTACTGTCTCCTAAGAGCACCCACCTGCTTGTTAAGCACCGGCTGCTGCAAACCATCAAACAGAAGCCGTATGCCTTCATATTTTGCCTCTTTTCCAATACATTTACCAATCAACTCTAAAAAAAATAAAAAATGTCAAGACACAATCAGTTACTGACAAGGCAAACAAAGAAGGAATCTGAATTCAGACTGTCAGAGCTTTAGGACCTCCTGAACGTTCACCGCACCAGAGACCAAGTGGTGTCAGGTATACACTCAGCTGATTCTTGCTAAATCCTTTGGCAAGATCAGCAGTTGAAATAAACCACTCTTCCTTCTAAGCACTGTACATTGTTCTGGACATTTTGTTGCACACATAAAGAATGAACAGGGAAGTGGCCTCGCAGCTCTGTGTTCATAAACTTCACCACCACCCAGATTCATGGGCAGAAAGGCCCATTCTCTTCTGTTCAAACGCCATGATGGACCAGGTGTGCACATCAATTCTTTGTCTCTCTTAATGCCTTGATAATCCCTCTTCCAGCTACGCAGCTATTGTGGCTTTGGTTAAGCCTGACTAAACAAAGCTAAAGAATCCTTTGGACAAAAGGGCTATGTTTGGTTAATTTATAAGAGTTTGCTCCAAGCAGAAACCGTCTCTCTAAAAAGAAACTATTTGAGGCAGAAGTATCTTTTAACTGCAAGAATGTGAGGGAGTGAAAAAAATAACATATAATATGTATCATCAAATCTGTTCTGTATTGCTAGTTTTTCAAAAGAATTTTTCTTCATCAGGATATAATCTTAGTATTTTTCTGTAGACAATAGAATGAAAACAAAATCATACACTCTGACAACACATTATGGTTTGGATGTAAGCCTTAAACCAAGATATCTAAACATAATACATACCAAGAGGTTTTTTTTACGCATCTACTAGCTTCAGGGAGGAATACATCCTATCATGATGAGCTTCAAGACGTTAAAACATATGGTAGGTACAATGTTGGCAATATATATTGTGCGTCAAGTGATGTATTCATGAGGGATAATTTTATTTTTATTTTAAAGATACAGAAAGAAGGCAGAAATGGCTTGATTTTTTAAAGTGACAACATGCTCAGAATTATAAAACCATGCAAATGATTATAAAAAAAACAAGAAAGGTCCAACTCATTATTCAAACCTGATGGAATCAAAGTCTTTAGACGGTGAATATAAAATGCTTCTCCCTGCAACAACAATTTATCAATATTGGTTTTTGCAAAAGGTTTAGGTAGCACAACTTCAAGAACTACAAACTTGAAATGCTCCTGTGTGACAGTTTTGATGATACATATGTTATTTTTTCACTCCTTCACATTCTTGCAGTAAAAGATACTTGAAAGATACTTCTGCCTCAAACGATTTCTTTCTCTCATTTGCATCTGCACCGTTTGGCCCTATTTTATTTTGTGTATGTGTCTCTAAAAAGCCCTGGTTGTGCAGTGGTTAAAACTGCTGTACTGCAAACAAAAGGTCGTGAGTTCAATCCTGACCAGGGATCACGGTTTACTCAGCCTTCCATTCTTCCGAGGTGGGCAAAATGAGGACCCAGGATGTTGGGGGCAAAATGCTAGTTAACATGTGAACCGCTCTGCACTAAATGCTATGGGGCAGTATATAAGTGTGATTGCTTTGCTTTTTGCTTTAAATCACACGCAGATAGAGAGAACCACAGTGGATGACCTACACTGAGAAACAAGGGTGGGGGCCGGATTTCTGCTGGATTTTTGACTTTGCTGGACTCTTCAGCAATATTAAATTTTGTCAGAATGGGACCTCTAGGGAAACACATAAAGCTGCCTCAGGCACAGTCAGACCTTTGATGCATCTAACACAGTATTTCTGTTCGACTGGCAGCAGCGCCCTACAGCTGCAGGCAGAACATTTTCCTCACCCTTCCTGGAGATCCCTGGTGTTCACTTGTGGACTCTCATCCAAGTACTAACCAGATTCACTCCTGCGTAGCTTCTGAAATCAGTCACGATCAGTGTGTTTCAAGGTGATTTGGTGGCACCTTCTGAGAAGTTCAGCCAGTACGAGAGTTGGGAGTACTATTTTGCAGTACAGTAGAACCTCAGATAAAGTCCAGAATCCGTTCCACAAGTTTGGACTTTATCCGATTTTGGACTTTATCAGAATCAAACGGGCGATGCATCAGATGTCCAAAAATGGACATTATCCGAGGTTCCTATACCAAATACATCACATAAACATCATTTTTCCCAGCGGTTTGATGCATCACGTGTGCATGAAAACTGCGACTTTATCTGAATCAGACTTTATCCGAGGTACCACTGTATAATAATTTTGTGTCAGAAATTATTCTGTGTTGAGAGGATTTTTGCTGGAGAAACTCCGCTCAGGGGACGCCCAAATGAAGTTCCATTCATGTCCCCAAGATTTCCCCCACCACCACCACCACCACCACCAAAGTGGTCCCTATTTATCTACTTGTAATTTCTTGCTTTCGATTTGCTAGGTTGGCAGGAACTGGGACAGAGACGAGCACTCCTTCAGTCATGCATTACCTGAGTCTCGAACTGCCAACTTTCTGGCCTTCCAGCTAACAATATTTAATATTATTGATAAAAAGAGAAGAAGTATTTAAAATATTGAGTAGGTAAAGGTCTCCCTTGCTCAAAAGCCAGTCATATCGAACTGTAGGGGATGGAATTCACTTCCATTTACAGCCAAAGAGCTAGCGCTGTCTTGAATCTGCAGACATTTCTATGGTCATGTGGCAGGCATGACTAGACGCCGGAGTGCACGGAACGCTGTCTACCTTTCCACCAAAGTGGTACCTACTTATCTACTTACAATCTCTTGCCTTCAAACTGCTAGGTTGGCAGGAGCTGGGAAAGAGATGGAAGCTCACTTCGTTGTGCAGCGCTCGGGTCTCAAACTGCTGACCTGCAGACCTTCCAGTTGTCAAGTTCAGCATCTTAACCACTAAGCCACCAAAGTCCGCCAAGTATACAGTACCAAGTATGCAGGCTCCCAATTTGTTTCTGAACTCTAACTGGTTCTTCTGTGTAATGCTCCAAACCATTTTGGGGTAAGGTATCCAAAGGACTAGCTCATCCAAATGTTATTAGAAATTACAGTGGTACCTCGCATAACTAACGCATCGCATAGCAAAAAGTTCGCTCAACAAAGCGTTCGTTATGCAAGGGCGATACCATGCATGACGAAAAAAATTGTTCGTTATGCGGAGTTTTTGGTAACCGGTGTATACCTGCTCATGGGAACCCTGGTTAATGAACTCCCCCTCCCCCCCCATTATGCGGGGTATCTCCCATAGGGAACTACATAATGAAAAAACGCATAGCGAAGAGCTCCGTGGATTGGAGTTTTTCATTATGCGGGGTTCTACTGTATCTGCATGATTCATCATTAGAAGATGTAAGTTAATTCGTACATTGGGCTGGGCTTTTCCTATAGCAACACCCTATTTGTGGAACAGAGGCTAGACAAACTTGATCTCTGGCATTGCTTCAATAAGATTTGTTTGTTGTCAAGCTGAATTGGATTTACAGTGACCCTTCCCAGGGTTTTCAATGTGTAAGTACAAAGGAGCGGATTAAGCTAGAGATTGAACTATGTATTCTAAAAATCATAACACCATCTGCTGAATCTGAAGCGCTCCCAGGGGAGGCCGTGAATGTGTAGCAGCTGCTACTGTTGCTGCCAACATTACTCTAAGTCAATGATGGCGAACCTATGGCACACATTGCCAGAAGTGGCACACAGAGGCCTTTCTGCTGGCATGCATGCCATCGAGGGGAAGCCCCGCCCAGCCCAACCAGCGCCGCTTCACCACCACCCCTCTGCCTCTGCCAACGGAGTGGTTGAAATCCCAGCCAGGAGGCTGTGGCTAGACAAGGTAAGGCAACCAGACACCTCCAACCCCAACCCCTCCTAGGAGTCAGGTGCACCTGCAGGGGGTGGGGAGTGCAGCTAGGGGGGTGGGGTGTGCAGCTAGGGGGATGGGGAGTGCCGTCGGTGGGATGGGGAGCGCCACCGGGGTGTGGAGAGCACTGTCAGGGGTGTGGGGAGTGCCCATGGGGGCGCACATGTGACATCGCCTCAAGCTGCGCTCATGTACACGCACCCACATGACTTCGCTGGAGGCATACCAGTGACATCACATGGAAGTGCGGGCATTCACATTGTTTGTCCACATGCTGCCTCTTCCTTCTTGGGCACTCGGTCTCTAAAAGGTTTGCCATCACTGCTCTAAATTAACTGGAAGATGGGCTAGTACTGGGAAAGGCAAGGACTAAGAATCACAAAGAAATTTCAAGAGCTTCACAGGTTTTAGTAATGCAACCCATGTCAAACAATTTCTAAAATATCATTTTAAAAATAGAATAATTTGCACATTGTTTGTCCACATGCTGCCTCTTCCTTCTTGGGCACTCGGTCTCTAAAAGGTTTGCCATCACTGCTCTAAATTAACTGGAAGATGGGCTAGTACTGGGAAAGGCAAGGACTAAGAATCACAAAGAAATTTCAAGAGCTTCACAGGTTTTAGTAATGCAACCCATGTCAAACAATTTCTAAAATATCATTTTAAAAATAGAATAATTTGCAAAACACCTGCCAAGGACATTAGTATTAGCATGTGCTAATGGGGGCTGGGGTGGGTTATCCAAAGGGACTCTCATCTTGACAGATCACATTTAAATCACTGAACCTGGAATGTATTTCATCATTTCTTCAAATGTCTTCTTAGCCCGTTTGTGCTTATCCTGAGGAGATCGAGGTTCAGAATTCTCACAAAAAACAGCATCTGGGGGGGGGGGGGGAGAAATCACAATAATTTTTAGGGCCATACACAGCCATCTGCAAAGACAGTCTGCTGATTTACAATTTTAGATGACTAGCAATGGATCGCTTAAACACAGGGTTCTTGCCTAAACAAAAACAACGACTCGCCTCCTTTTAAAATTAAATGCCTCCTATTCAAGATGAAACATGTGGATCCAGTATGGGCTACAGTTTGCTAACAAGAGAAAAAGGCCGCCTATAAAACCCTACACAAGTACAAAACAGAACACCATTCTCTTTGTCAACACACTTTCATCAGCAGAAGGAGCGCACACTGACCTCTCAAAAGTGTAATAAGTGACACCAAACGGTGCTCCTGGAAGAGCTGTTCTAGCTTGTACTGAAGGTAGTTGTCCGTGTATGTCTCTAAGGTGTTTTTGAAGAGAATCCGGCCTCCCATCATGATGTGGTGAAGCCAGTCAGGTATATGGAAAACCACTCTGCCTGTAATTATCAATATATCTTTAGTGTATGGGTGCACACAACAGTTTTTGAACATGCAACTTCAGTTTCAAATGGCCAAGCCTTTGATTAAGTTTGTGTCTTCTACATTCCATTTAAAATAATGAAAGTTGGTGGTGGAATACAACGGCTTTGCGCAGATATTGGACTTCCCGTGAGGTTTTTTTATGATAAAATTTTAAAACATAAAAAAACATACAAATATAAAGAAAAAATCATTTACATATACAGGTGAAACTCAGAAAATTAGAATATTGTGCAAATGTTCATTCAGTTCAGTAATGCAACTCAAAAGGTGGAACAAATATACGAGATAGACTCATTACATGCAAAGGGAGATAGTTCAAGCCTTACTTTGTTATAATATTGATGCTTACAGGTTATGAAAAACCCCAACCCCCCCATCTCATGTACCCCATAATCGTCACATAATCTCATGTATGCTGTATGCCATGATCATCACAATTATAACGAATTAAAGCATAACATCTCTCGCTTTGCATGTAGTGAGTCTATCTCATATATTTGTTTCACCTTTTAAGTGAAATGAATGAACATTTGCACGATATTCTAATTTTCCGAGTTTCACCTGTACAGTAAGTACAAATACAGTGTAGACCAGAGGTACACAACCTACGGCCCATGGGCCAGATCTGACCCCCAGCGCCATTCCATTTGACCCACAATGATGACCCCCGGATGCATAAGCGGACATGTTTACGACAGCCATAAACGCATCTGCGCAAATGTGCCCACGGTGGTTTACAGCAGCATTTATGATGGGGGAAACCGCGTGTCTGGCCCGCTCAATTGTCTGAGTGGGAGTGGTCCAGCCCATGGCACAAAAACCTTGAGGACCCCTGGTGTAGACCCTCTCCTAACTTGTGAGACAGTCCTCTTCCACTCTGAGACACACTCGAGAGAAGAACAGCGATGACATAATTGGGCCATGGATGGTCTCCAGGTAGGAACAGAAAATGGTCGCCCTTTCTACTGCCCTACTTGTACTTGCCAGAAAATATCACAGCAACTCTTGAACACTGCATTTGTAGTTTCCTGTCTCCTCATCCCATTCAATGGCAGTGAAAGAACCGACTGTAATGCCAGTTTGTACCCCACCCTGTCCTCTGAAAAGACCTTTCTACACTTTTATCTGTAGAATGAATCCAGAAACATAAGACCTTCAGTTGAACTGAAACCTGATCCTAATCTGCTAATCCCTCTGGCTTTAACTGTAGTGCACAATCACAGTGTCATCAGAGTCCCAGTTCCCATGTGACACAAACGGGGAGGGGACACCATCAAATCACTTGGACTTTTACCTAAAAACCAGATTGCATTATTATTCCTTCACTCAGATTCAGAGCAGAGCAGTCGGAGAGCGAAGAACCCAAAGAAGTGGTTTCGCAGTTGAGATCTTGGTCAAAATTGTCTGGATTCTAATGTCCAGTTCTTGCATCATTTCCCCTTAGAATCCCACAGCAATTCTTAAAAATTCTTCCAGATTTCATATAACTGTATCATGGGAGCTGCACTAACAAGATGCTTTGCATAGTTATGATCCTAAAAGTGAGAAATCACTCATTCTGACATAGGCTCTCAATGTACATAAACGGGGTCATTGTTGTAGTAACAAATCCTTAGGCTGGAACGCTAATGCTGCCAAAGCTATGAGATATGCTTAACAGGCTCAGAACTCATTGCGCTTTGTAGTCAAAAGTCTGTAAGTGTTTTCTCACCAATATACATTAAATAGTCATAAACTCCTTCCACTGTCATCATTTCCATAAAATAGTTCTGAATTTGCTTCCTCTCCAGGTTCTCAGAGCGGTTCGCATTGTTCTTGTAGAGGTCGTTAAAAAGCTAAAAATCAGAGAGTACACAGATTTTTTAATTTAAAAAATCTATAACTAAACAAGACCATTGCATAGGGGCCATTCAACAATTACGTGATCCTTTATCTGAGAAAAATTGACCCCTTCCCCTGTGTAATCCAACCGTAATTTTCGCTTTGACCTCTCCCCCCTTTAAAATTACATGATCTGAACCAAATAGTACTGTATTTTGCACCACCAACCAGTGGTTGCGCTGCAGGGGAAATGGATGGGCAGGCCAATTGCACTGAAGCAGGAAGCAATGCTCTAGCCTAGCCTCTTGCTCTCCCTGCAACCAGGAAGCATGGCTTTCCCCCTCCATTTTCAATGTATGGAGCAAGGCACAAAGGTAAATAAAACCCTTTCTTTTTATGCACACGTTTGGTTTCCCACTGTTGGTTAGAAACAGCTCCAAATGGATTACGTAATTTTGACCTGAAAACACCCCCCCCCCATGTAATTTTTCTGTAATTCGGATAGCAGACCCCCTCCCCCCATTAGAGGATCATGTAATTGTTGAATGGCTCATAGTAATTAATGGCTTTGCATTAACAGCATCAACAGTAATTCTTTCTTGTGAAAACAGGAGCTATGAGATATTCTGTTATTTTGTACAGCCATACCCTGAAGCTTTACTTCAATACTTATCTTGAGCATCTCAACATCTACAGTAGTTCTGATACCAGTTTCACATTTCTGAGTTATTCCACTTTTGCAATGCATAACTGCAGGCAGCAGGGTCAAAAAACAAAATTAAGCAAAACTAGAGTGGGTAATTTTGTTGAAACCTAACCTATCTCTATATAGCTCACTGAGACTGATGGTGATTTCGCTCACTACACCTTGCTTCAAATATATTGTAACACAGTGCTTGCCAGTCTGGTCAGGTTATCCTGCTATGGGAATAGAGTAGACCATACTGCCAGCGACTCAACACCGAGTGTCAGTTGACTAACCTGACAACCCTGAGGACTAACGGCCTTGGGTGCCAAAATCCACAGGGAAGGGTGATGGTCCCCAAGTGGATTAAATCCCACTTGAATCCATCTTGATGGGAGGGCAGCAGCTTCATCAATACTGGCCTGGGGATGATGTGCACTTTGCATGACAAAAGGGCTCAGCATCAGAAAGTGACTTCAATTCCCAGAAGCCTAAGTCAATTCCACAAAGTGCTGATCAGCCAATGTACTGACTTAGGCTTCTGGGAATCAAAGTTCCCCTGTGGGGCCTGGGTCCCACATTGGGGTCCACTGTTGTAATGCGAGTGGGAAATGTACTGTTTCTTCAGAGCACTGGTAACTGTTTTTCGGGGTGGGGAATCAGGAGCAAGAAGACCTGACTCAAATCAAACCTCAGCCACAAGATGGCAAGGCCATATCCTCAACCTAACCTCAAAATGCAATAAGAAACAATCTCAGATTATTTCACACAGTTGTAGAGAGAACAGAAACAATGAGCATGGGGCAGTTTGCCATGTTATGCAATCCAGTCATATTATGGTGGATGCATATCCTCATGAGCTTGGGCTAGGGAAACAGAAAAAAGGGGGTTCCCATGACTATAGACATGACCGCAGTGGCTCAAGTGGATAAGACGCTGACTGGAAGGCGGGAGGTCAGAAGTTCAACTCCAGAGTACTGCAGAACGGAATGAGCTTCTGTCTTTTGTCCCAGTTCCTGCTAACCTAGCAGCTCGAAAGCAAGAAATTGCAAGTAGATAAATAGGGACCACTTCAGTGGGAAGGTAAACAGCGTTCCGTGCACCTGGGTCTCTAGTCATGCCTGTCACATGACCACGGAAATGTCTGCAGAAGCAGACGGCACTGGCTCTTCGGCTTTGAAACAGAGATGAGCACTGAACCCTAGAGTCGGATACAACTGGCTTTCGAGCAAGGGAAACCTTTACTATTTATAGAACAAGAACCCACAAAATCTCCACATTACACTGACCACATGTGACAACTCTCATCAGCGAGCAACCATCACTATACTTTTCATTCAGTTCTGATCTCTGACAAACACAACATTTACAAGCACTTGTTGATCACCATGACAAATCCACAGGAGACACAAAGATCTAGATCTGCAATAGCAGTTGAGGTTCAGACTTAGGAAGAAATATACGACTAATGTGGCCTGTTTCCTCAACCACCAAGCCTTGGTCTATACTAAATCTTATGACCGCTGCAGCCCTTTGCTTCCACAAAGCTCTAAATGTTATGCTTTCAAACCTCTGAGTGTTGTGTCAATACTCCGAGCCATGCTCTTCAAAATGAGATGCTCAATATTGTCCCTTTCTCTATTCTGAACAAAACTAGGGTAAGCAAAAACATACTGTAAAGATAGTGAGAACAGGCAATATAATTATGACAAGGTTATCAAGAAGCATGACGTTAACTTCCTGAGGTAAAAGTGAACTTTAGGCTTGGGAGTCAGATGTTTAGAAGGAAAAAACTAATGCCAGTATTGCGTTCAGTGTAGAAGGTGCCTCAGCCATTTGACAAGGCACCAGCTTAGTGCCTGAGCCAGGCAAGAAGGCAGGAATCCAGTCAGCTTGACAGAACATTACAGCAGCTTTCAAAGCTGGAGCAATGCTCATGTGAAACACTATACGAGACACTGGCTGGGGGGAACTGTTGTCAGTAGAAACACCTTTTACGGTTCTGATAGCACATACAGCAACACCTTGGATAACATTTGCATCAGATAACGCTAAAACCGCATAACGTTAAGCAACCTGCCAAAAAAAATGCATCGCATAACATTAAAATCCTATGGGATACATCGGATAATGTTTGCTAAAACCTGTGCTGGTTTAAATGTATCTCTATGGAGTTTTAACGTTATCCAATGCATGCATCGGATAACGTTAAAAATTGGATAACACTAAGACTTGTGGAACCAAGATTTAGCGTTATCTGAGGTTTAACTGTATTGAGAATTGGCCTTTGGTTTGTAAATTACACTTCACTTAAAACTAGGATATATTCTTCATCAGATCTTTCTCCCTGAACATTGCTCTTTAGGAATGGTCTTTAGGTTGCTCCTGTCCATAGGTATGCTGGCCAAAGCCATGGATCTAGGCTGGGCTACCTACCTAAAACTGGTCTACATGTCTAATAGCTGATTATGGTTCAGAATCTGCTATGTAGCTGAAAACATTTCCAGAGAAGTGACTGTGTAAACAAGGTCAGGAGCATTGGACTTTATACGTGGAGGCCAATTTCACATGTGGTTAGAATGTATTTGTTTCATTCCATGCAATGAGTCAGATCTCCACCCTTTACAAAAAGAGTTCCCACACCCAAACCAACCAGGTGTGTGTTATGTGATAGTATTTAACCAATCCCTTTCTTGTACAATGCTGGAACAGAAGCCTACTGGAGTGGGGAAGAAAAAAGGGTCAGAAGACAGGAAGTGGGAAAGCCCACTGGAATGGGGTGAAAAGAAGCCCACAAAGCATATATCACATCTCAACAAATGATATTAATCAGAATGATAAAGACAGATATTTAGAAAAGCAGAAATGTTCTTTTTACAGAACCTATTACAGGTTATTCCCCATACAGTGATACCTCATACAACATCCAAACTTGGTTCCACAAGTTTGGACTTTATATGAATTTGGACTTTGTATGAGGCATTCAAAATCCTTGCTGCAATGCCACATACAACGTCATTTCCATAGAGATACATTGTACTGTAACAGCAGACTTCAGGGCAAAGTCAAGGAAACAGACAGGAAACTGACAGAACTTTAAGAAATCATTATCTAAAGGCTAAAAACATTACAAAAACATGTCAAACAACCCTGATTGTCCAAGAACCTGAAGAATGCTGCAAAAATCCCAGGAATGCTTCTAAAAATTCTAACGAAAAAATTCAAAAATATATATCCAAAATCGCGCTCAAAACCACTCCTAACCACTCTTCGCCTCGTGCCAAACCCACAAGAGCAATGCACGCATGCGTCCTGCCTTATATACTGCCCAGGCACAATGCAACCTAGGAAAAAACCCAATGCCTCATACAAAGTCACAGCGACTTTGTATGAGGCAACTTTTTCCAAGGAATTAAGCGATGTTGTATGAATTCGATGTTGCACGAAGCAGACTTTGTATGAGGTATTACTGTATTTGCAGGTTCAGTATCCATGGTTCCACAGGTCTAAAAATATTCAATAAAAATCCTGAAACACATCATATATATATAAGTGTTAACCTTTTAGAGACCAAGTGACCAAACTGCAACCCAAAACCCACTTATTTATCACAAAGTGCCAGCATGGGGTGCCAACTCTGTACTGGGGGAGGGAGGAAGCGCTCCCATTGCGCCGCTGGGCAGAAGGGCGGGGCAAACTCTGTGCACGGGTGACGATGCGCGTGCACACAGAGAGGGCTCTAAGTGCCCCCTCTGGCACGCGTACCATAGGTTCGCCACCACTGATATATATGCATTTCTATGATGTATTACTAGAGCTGGCCACTACATGCCACTGTCTGCAATGTAAAATATAAGGTTTGCTGTTATCTATAATTTCAGATATCCATGGTGGATATCAAAATGTATCCCTTGCGGATACAGTGAGACTTATATTGCTTATCACTGGTCAATTTTATCGCAGCTTCATCCCAGTAAGCATACTATACCTTTTTGTTGTTTTCAGACGTAGGACTGACAATAGTAAGCTCTGGTTTACTTGGCTTAGGTTTAGGAGATTCACAGGAATTAATAAAATTTATAATGAATGGCTCCAAGTGCTGGCCTTTCTGAAATTAACCAAAAAAAAATGGCTATAATGTGCAAGTTTTTAAAATGAAAGCTGTATGAGAAAAATTCTCATGTTTTCAATAAAATATATTAATTTTAAGAAAGAAAAATGTCCACATACCTCCTTCATTAATTTTCCAGGAACAGATTTTATAATTTTGCCTGCAATTGAAAATGAAAGGAAAACCATAGTCTGTGGTTGCTTTCTCAATAACACGATTAAATTATTTCACTTATTTTATCTTGTTTTGTTTAAAAGACTTTGTTTAAACGACTCTTATCACATGAAACATGCTTACTATTTAAGTAAATACCTTTAAGACCCTATGGTTCAATTAAACAAGAAACTAACAATGACAGCAGCCAGGAATTAATATTCTGCCCATTTCAATTATATATGAGATATTTTCATGTTGTCATCTTTTGCTAAGAATTAACAAATTGCCAGCAGCTTCTAATTGTTGTCTGACCAGCCTCTACCTTTACAATTTATGCATAGAGAAGGTACCTAAGGCACTTTGCTTGATCAAGCCCTTGAATAAATAAAAACTCAATTTGCATAAGAAAGTCATTTTATTTGTGCTTTTGACAGAGCAAATGTTCCATCTGGTGGAAGGGCTGCAGGGGAGTACCTCCCCCCCCCCAAATATTCCTTCCTTTACTTACTCTCAAGTTGTGCCAGAGCATGTTGTCAGAAAAAACAGGTACTTTACAGAGAAATGGTAAAAATCACCTTCCCCCTCTCCCCCCCCCCCCAATCGTACTTTTGTTTGCAGAATTATCCCATGAACAGAAAGCTCTGATCATGGGATCTCTGGATTCAAACCATGTACCATAGCATAGCTTAAAACTGATGGTCTGAACCCAGGAAGTAGTTGCAATTAGAGCAGATCCACTGAATCAGTTGGATTTATACAGTGTTGAATCATCCATGACGTCCTAGTCCCCTTCTATTCAACACCAGTTAGACCACATCTAGAGTACTGTGTCCAATTCTGGGCACCGCACTTTAAGAAAGATCCAAACAAACTAGAGCAGGAAGAGAGAAGGGCAACAAGGATGATCAGAGGAATGGAAGCCAAGCCATATGAGGAACGACTGAAAGAAGTAAGTATATTTAGCCTTGAGCAAAGAAGATTGAGAAGGGATATGATAACATTCTTCAAATAACTGAAAGGTAATCATAAAGCGCAGTGCACATAATGCGCAGTGCAGGGATGGAGGAATCACAATATGGGATTAAAATCGCTGGGAGAAACATCAACAATCTGAGATATGCAGACGATACCACCCTAACGGCAGAAAGTGAGGAAGACCTAAAGAATCTCTTGATTGGGCTGAAGGAGGAGAGTGCAAAAGCTGGCTTGAGACTCAATATCAAGAAAACCAAGATAATGGCCACAGGCCCAATCAGTTCCTGGAAAATAGACGGGGAAGAAGTAGAAGCAGTGACAGATTTTACTTTCTTAGGATCAAAGATCACTGCAGATGGGGATTGTAGCCATGAAATAAAAAGGCGACTGATTCTTGGGAGACAAGCAATGAGAAACCTGGGGAACATAGTGAAAAGCAGAGACATCACATTGCAAACAAAAATTAGAATAGTCAAAGCAATGGTTTTCCCAGTAGTAATGTATGGATGTGAGAGCTGGACAATTAGGAAGGCTGAACGCAGAAGAATAGATGCCTTTGAAATGTGGTGTTGGAGGAGGGTTTTGAGAGTCCCCTGGACAGCGAGGAGAACAAATAGGTCAATCTTAAAAGAAATTAACCCTGACTGCTCATTGGAAGGTCAAATAGTAAAGATGAAGCTAAAATACTTTGGACATCAAATGAGAAGGGAGGATTCACTTGAGAAGGCATTGATGTTGGGAAAGGTGGAGGGCAAAAGAAGAAGGGGGAGGCCAAGGATGAGATGGCTAGATGGTATTGTAGACACAATGGGCACAGAGCTGGGAGGGCTGAGGGGGATGGTGGAGGACAGAGGCGCCTGGAGAACAATGGTCCATAGGGTCGCAAAGGGTCGGAACCGACTGTGCGACTGAACAACAACAACAACAAAATCATAAAGAGGAAAGGAAGGATCTATCCTCATTCATCTCAGAGGGCAGGATGCAAAACGACAGACTTTCAAACTAAAGGATTCCAGATATAGGTTGAATCTCAGGAAAAACGTCTTAACAGTCAGATTAGTATGATAGTGGAACCAACTGTCTCGAGAGGTGGTGAGCGCTCCAACACTGCAAGCATTCAAGAGAGAATTGGACAACCATCTATCATATCTGCATTGATTCCGATTCCTACACTGAGGAGGGGGGTTGGACTCTATGGCCTAAAAGGCCCCTTCCATCTCAGTGATTCTATGATTCTATCCCTCAGCAACTGACTCAGTAAGTCTACTCTAGTTGGAGTTGGATTTAGACCTTTTGACTTAGACAACCTGTTAAGCTCTCTAATTTATTGCAACGTGCCAAAGAAGAGGATTCCTGCGGAGACCATGGCGAGCACCCCTTGCCTTGCACCTACAACAGGGGTTCCCAACCTAAGGCCCATGGGCCGAATCTGGCCCACAGTGCCATTTCATGTGGCCCACCACCCCTCCAATGGCATTTGAGAAACAAAATGGCCATCCCTTGAAGCTGTTGAGACAAAATGGCTGCCCTCATTGTGAAGGCAGGGCAAAATGGCCATCCAGCCTTTGAAGCTGACTGAGAGACCATGACCCGGCCACCGGCTTGAAAAGGTTGGGAACCCCTGACCTACAACATACAGAGGCACTGAAAGGACACTCCTGGAAGGATCTTTTATTCTGTGTAAGCCGCCACACCTAGATCAGATGGATAGCAGAAAACCATTCTGGGTGCATGAAAAGGGGACATTTTAAGATGCTGAAGCTCTTCCAGCAGGTTTGGGGCACGCTTGACTCTACCAGTCAAGCCCGGTGGCTGATTTAGGCTGCCCCTCTGGCTTGGTGATTCTGTTTTAACGGGGGTAGGGTGGGGTGGGTTGTTTTTTAATGATGATTTGTTCGTGTTTTTAATGCTGGTTTTAATTGGGGTTGTTAGGTTTGTTTTAACTATTGTTGTTTAATTGTTTTTATTGTAATTTTCATTATATTGTTAGCTGCCCCGAGTGGTGTACTCACCAGGAGGGCAGGATATAAATGCGCAAAAAATAAATATAAATAAATAAATAAACAAATAAATAAATAAATAATCTAGTGTACACAACCTCTACAGCAAGATAAACGTCATACATACCAAGATTTACATCGGGCAACATTTTATCAAGGAACTGTGTCTCGCCACCATTAGGGGATAAAAAGTCAGCCAAAAGCTGACTGTTGCTTAGCTCTGGATGTTGAGAAAGTTTCTTTGACAGAAGCATAAAAGAAAAACAAGGTTATCTTAATTTCACACTCTAACAACAATTTAGAACTTCAACTTTAAAAATGATTTTAGACAAAAATGCAATTTGCCTAAGTCAGTCCTTTAAATCGTGAACACTTGTGGAAAGCTGATGTAGGAGTGGACCAGCTCATTTTATTCAGGCTAAGACACACCTGCAAATATTCCTCAAACTCTTCTCTCTTTGACTTTAAGAATTCATAATTCTTTGGTCCAATTATCCTCTTTGAGGGTAGCTGAGCATCAGGGAATGTACCTGATAATGTAGCAAAATTAAAACAAAATTGGAGTTAAGACTTATTTTCAGTTTCATTGTATCACAATAATCAACAAAAAGAATTCCTGAAGTGAGTGGAAGAGTAGACATACCATGAAATTCTGTTAGCTTTGACTCAAGAACATAAAATTCAAGATATTTTCTGTAGACGGACCAGTGTTCAGGTTTATGCCCAACTGAAAATACAAACACATGTATGATTTTCTCTTTTGTCTTACGCGGAATAATTAAAGGGTTCTATATGAAAACACAAGCATCCAAGAAAATGGCGGAAATTCCTCAATGGTATTAAAAGTTACTACTGGCAATGCAGATTTAAACAAAGTGTCTGAATGGATGGAACATTCTAGAATTAGACAAGTTTCAGGCAATGCACTCAGGTTTGCTCTTTACCTTTTTGTAGCTGAATGCCTCTCAGAAACCTGACTGTCTAATGAGATAGGCACATAAAGAACTTAGAATCATTACATTTTTGAATGGCAGCTCCCAGAATCTCATAGCAAGCATGGCTAGTGGCCCTGCTGTCTAGGAATTATGGGAGCTGTAGTCCAAAGCAGAACTTTTTCACACTCTGATCAAGAGTATCAGACAGGTTATACATATACTCCCCGGAGCGCCTACCTGCTGTTCTGTCATTCCTTTCCACATCAATGCAAAATACTGGAATTCTTTCTCTCTTCTCTCTCCTTTCAAAAGAGTCCTCAAAGAAGTCCACATATGGAATGGTAATTTTCCAAGCAGCCAAATTGCGAGGTGTATTAGGCGTGCTAAGAGCCTCCACAGGAGAATCATCTTCCATTACCATGATGCCTTCTTCAATCTACCGTGAAAGACACATGTATCAAGGGACCACTAACTTACGAACACTAAAATTATCACAATATTCGTAAAGCTTTATAGGAATTTTTAAAAATTGTAAAAATAAAATTACATTTACAGTAGACCCTGCATAACGAAAAAAAACTCCATTCCACAGTGCTTTTCATTATGTGTGTGTGGGGGGGGGGGGGTTTGTTGTTATGCCGTTCCCTATGGGAGATACCCCACATAACAAAAAAAATATTTGTTAACCAGGGTTCCCATTGAGCGAGTATACACCAGTTACCAAAAAAATCACATAACGAACATTTTTTTTCATTATGCGGGGTATCGCCCTTGCATAATGAACGCTTTATTATGTGAATTTTTCGCTATGCGATGCATTCGTTATGCGAGGTACCACTGTACTTGACAAAAACACCTAATACAATAACTACAAAGACAGGATTAATAGTTTAAATTAATATGTAAAACCCCTCTGATTTTTTGTGATTCAAGATCACTTCTTCAGGTAGGCAGGCATCATTAGGTGTAAACCAGTGGGGAAAACCTTTTAGAGAACGAGTGTCCAATCTCAACAGGTTGCCATTTGCCCTGCAGAGGGACGGGGCAAACTCTGTGCTGGGGGGAGGAAGCGCTCCCATTGGGCTGCTGGGTAGACAGGTAGGGTAAACTCTGTGCTGGGAGAGGTAAGAAGCGCTCCCATTGGGCTGCGGGGCAGAGTAAATTTTGTGCTGGGGGAGGAAGCGCTCCCATTGGGCTGCTTGGCAGAAGGGTAGGGTGAACTCTGTGCTTCGGGGAGGAAGCGCTCCCATTGGGCTGCTTGGCAGAGGGGCGGGGTGAACTCTGTGCTGGGGTGATGTTGCGTGTGCCCACAGAGAAGGCTCCGAGTGCCCCCTCTGGCACCTGTGCCATAGGTTCGCCACCACTGGTGTAAACCAAATTACACCCCCAACTCCCTGATGGAGGGCCCCTGGAGTTTTGCATTGCCTTTATCTGGTTACAAATGGAAGCTACAGCTTCAAAGGTCATGAGGGCAACAAGCAGATACCTGTCGGAGGAGGGTATCGGTGTCCTCACACCTGTCGGCAGACTTGGTTTTCCCTCCTTTAGAGGTTTGGCTGGCCGCGGCACATCTCGGCTAGCGGGCCATAAGGGTGGCTTTCTCATAGCTTGGCAGAGAAAGACTTGGTCCAGATAGTCTGGCTCATGGGTTCGCAGAGAAACGGCACTTCCTTATTAAGGTTGCAAGGGAGATTGAGCTGCAAAGACCCCTGGGTTAGAACTTGCCACTTTCTCATGCGAAAATCACCCTTATCTTGCTTTAGGGAAAATAATGGCCTTGGCAGTGTGAAAGGTGTGTAGGGGGGAATTGTCTGTTACCTCCTTTCAGCGGTTTGTTTGATCCAGAACCAGAAGCGAAGTTTCTTGTTCAAGATAACAGCCCCCACGATGTTAACAAAAAGAGTTAAAGTTCTCATTTCAACAAAGGCCCTTATTGTTAAAGTCCCCTCCTCAATTTGCCCCGGTTGCAGGAGGAGCAAAAAGAGTGTGCTTGACAATTGAAGACCATTTTGTAAGTTTAATAGAAAAATAGCAAAATCCAATAAATGCAGAATGTGAAGAATAACTACTAACTAAAATAGCTCAAGTCGCTAAGACGCTGACTGGGAAGCGGAAGGTCAGCAGTTCGATTCCCGAGTACTGCAGGATGGAAATGAGCTCCCGTCTTCATCCCAGCTCCTGCCAACCTAGCAGTTCGAAAGCAAGAAATTGCAAGTAGATAAATAGGGACCACTTCGGTGGGAAGGAAACAGCGTTCCGTGCGCTCCGGTGTCTAGTCATGCCTGCCACATGACCACGGAAATGTCTGCAGAAGCAGACAGCGCTGGCTCTTCGGCTTAGAAACAGAGATGAGCACTGAACCCTAGAGTCGGATACGACTGGCTTTCGAGCAAGGGAAACCTTTACCTAAAATAAAATAAACCTAAGACATTTCTTCCCTAAGGAAAGAAATTAAAAAGCCATAACACTTGCCTAAAATAAAGTACGGCAGTCTGTGCCGCGCCATACAAGATGGTACATGTTGAGGCCCATCGAGATGACAAACGATACGGGTTCTCGTAGCAATGGAGAATGGGCTCCTTCCTTAAGAAATTGGGTAGGTTTTTATACCTTTCCTTATGGGAAAATGTCCGAGAGGAGTCTTAATTGACCACTCAAAGTGACAGTTCTTGTGCATAGATCTAAGTCCTGTTTCCAGACCTCGGCTTTGAGAAAAGGACAAGAGGTGCTTTCCCAGTCACTGGATAAAATTGTGGAGTGTGCTTCACAAAATGGCTTCACTTAGGCTAAGTGCAATAAATCATAGCAAGAAAAGAAAAGCAGTGCTAACATATTTAGCTAAAATCCTACATAGGTTAATAGGTGATTAACATAAAATGATGTCATCCCACATGGAATCGCGACAGAGGTACCATACAAGTCTGCTGCTGTTTTTTCTTTTCTTTTCCACATTGATTTCTAAGAAGAGCACCTGGCAGAACCATCATGCCATGAATTGGACTTTCATTGATAATTTTCTTGATGCCTGCCTGCCTGAAGAAGTGATTTTCAATCACGAAAGCTCGCACAATGATAGAATTTTTTTTGAGTGATCCAATAAAGGTATCGCTTTCCTCCTGCATTTGTTTTGTGTATGGATCACACGGCTATGTTTGTTTGTCCTCTGATTTGTTATTGAATGTGCTTTGTACACATCCAAAGATGTTTAACAATGTTGGAGTTTCTTCCCCCAGATTTCCCAAACACACAAACCTTACCAACTGAATAAAAGGTAAAGGTTTCCCTTGCTCGAAAGCCAGTCGTATCCGACTCTAGGGTGCAGTGCTCATCTCTGTTTCAAAGCCGAAGAGCCAGCGCTGTCTGCTTCTCCAGACATTTCCATGGATATGTGGCAGGCATGACTAGACACCGGAGTGCACGGAACACTGTTACCTTCCCACCAAAGTGGTCCCTATTTATCTACTTGCAATTTCTTGCTTTTGAACTGCTAGGTTGGCTGGAGCTGGGACAAAGACGGGAACGCATTCCGTCTTGCAGTACTCAGGAATCAAACTGCTAACCTTCTGCTTCCCAGTCAGCGTCTTAGCTACTTGAGCCACTGCAGTCCCTACCAAATGAATAGCCAAGAATAAATTAGCTTAAGCTTCTAAAACTGTAAGTTAAGGGGAAAAAACAATGACTTATGACAATAACATGAAATTAACTGAACTTAGTTGTTCTGAAAAAAGACAGGGCTTTTTAGCCTCACATAATATAGCTTCTTCTTTGGAAATCAAATCTCAGAGCAGAGTCTGCCTCAAAGAAACTTGGGGTGGAGCTGCTTTCTTCTTTGTGTAGGTTCTAGACCAGTGGTTTCCAATGTAGGGTACATGCCCCACGAGGGAACTTCAATTCCCCGACACCTAAATCAGTACACTGGCTGATCAGTGCTTTGGGGAATTGACTGAGGCTTTTGGGAATCGAAGTTCAAAAACCAAAGGTTGGGAAACACTCTCCTAAACATATAATCACAACACACATCTGAACCTTGGGTATGGAGGACTTTGTTTGCTTCACAACAATGGAATTTAAACCGTAATGCTTCAAAACTACAATGCTCTCATTCTTTCTTTCCGTCTCAAAAATAATTATCTGGAAAGATGTGAGTGTACCTCATATACCTCATATTCAAAGAACTTTATTGTATTGGTGCTGATAACAGCTGCGTTTTATTTCCGTTGTTGTGGAAATAATTTTCCAGGCCCCACATGCAATTTCTAGAGCTAACAACACTGTACTATCTATGCTGACCTTTATTACATTTTGGAGCCATTGCCTTATGTGCATTCTCAAGAGGTAACAAACTATATGACCCCTAGAACTGGGAAAGTAGGGGAAATAAATACTGAAATGGTGGGATAAAAGTTGCCTCAAGTATTTAATTTGAGACAATAAGTATGATGTACAGTAGAACCTCGGATAACGTCCAAACTCTGTTCCACAAGCTTGGACTTTATCCAATTTTGGACTTTATCCGAATCAAATGGGCGATACATCGCATAATGTCCAAAAATGGACGTTACCTGAGGTTCCTATACCAAATATCTCGGATAACGCCCATTTTTTAAGCAGTTTTGGACTTTTATGCGATGCATCACGTGTGCATGAAAACCGTGACTTTATCTGAATCGGACATTATCCAAATCGGACATTATCCAAGGTAGCACTGTATCAGTTATCCTAAACTGGATAAAAAACCCACACATCAGCTGAAATTCTGGTGGCATAATTCTGCCTGCAGAAAGCTAATGACAGTACTATAGCAACAATTTTGGGTAATGAAGGACTTCCTCCTCTCGTCCTGTGGCTCCCACAGCTTCTACACAATGAAAAGCATTATATGGAAAGAAGAAAAAAAATATTTCTGAAAATAGGATTTCAGCTCTGGGATTGAATCTTAAATTAACCTTTGGCAAACAAATGGACTTTTGTTCACTGAAAGGACACCTGCTTTGGGGGAGGAGGAGTCGTTTTTATTAATTATTACTCACTATATCATATCTCACAATGTTTCAGAGGGTTCCCAAACCACAGTAAAAAAAAATTAATGGGGCACATGGAGGAAAAGCCAACAGGAACTTCATCTCCTCTTAAACATTTTTTTGCCAGTCATAGAATCTAAGAAACTCATTTTGGTAATTTCTGATGAACAAGCAAATAGGTACTCATATAAGATGTAAAACACACTTTCATTAAAAAAAATAACAGCAAAGCAAATTAATATATACTAACAGGCCCTCGTTGTCAATACTAGGGCCATAATTCTGAACTAATTATTTATAAAAAGAGCTACACGTTTGCGTACAAGAATTGAGCTGCTGCTTAAATGATTTGACAAATGTTATCATCGTAACTTATTGATGCTATCAAGTCCATGAACAAAACAGAAATTGAGAAAGGAAGAGAAGAGAAATGAAGGACATGAGGTGCAAAATTAAAATGACTTGTTGATGGAACAGCCAGGATAAAGGACTACTCACAAAGTCATCCTCTCCTTCAGCCAGGCCATAGCTGGGCAGCACAGCCCCTTCCATTGTGGTGCTCTTAAACACCCCTTTGATTTTGCTACTTATACTTCTGATTCCAGATTCTCCCTTCTTCTGAGAGCTCCTGTGTATAATAGATAGGATAAATGGCAGATTGCACAGAAATCCAACAAAAGGAAAAGGGGGACACGTAAACAACTCTGTTGTGTGCACAATTGTCAACGCTAAAAGCCCCAGGAAAAAGAAAAACAGACCTGTGAACAGAAAACATGTGTATATTCAAATTAACTGATTTATGATATTTTACACCTGTCACCATAGTTCAATGCACTTTGTTTGATTTATCTGTTGTATATCGACTGTGATTGTTTAAGGGTGTGTGGCTTTTGCATTTGGTTTGTGGTTTATGGTTATTTGTAAACATATTAACTGTTGTACACCACCCAGAGTGGGAGAATATCCCAGATGGGTGGTTTATAAATGCAGTAAGTAAGTAAGTAAGTAAGTAAGTAAGTAAGTAAGTAAGTAAGTAAGTCAAACAAATATATTAATACAAAAATAATACTTGAGAATGTGAGTGCGAGTGCACAAGAAATACAACTAGCACTCAAATTCTTGTGCAGTACTTATGCAAACACATTTGTCTGATGCTGTCCTATAAAACAAAACTGCTTACCTGGTAGGTGAAAAGGGCAAATACAGGCATCCATGCCAGAGGCGAAAGAACAGTGAAACAGTGCATGTGAATCTTTTTTGTTCTATTCAAATCTCTCTTGATTGCAGTTGAAAATCTAAGTCACGCATAGTATCAAAATAATGTGATATGAACAGCGTGAGAAGTACCTGGTGCTTTCAGCTGGCCAATTTCTTCCCTTCCCCCACACTGAAACCACTTACTCACTGACCCTGGGGAAATTGCCATCCAACTAGTTGGGGTTGGATGCTAAACCTGTCCCAGAAATGCAACATTGGGCGGGGGGGGGGGGGGGGGGGGGGAGAGAGAGAACCAAATGTGCTCTCAATTTCAACATTCCCTCTCTTCAACATTTAGTTTGAGAAACAGGGAAAGTATTTCTGTTCAGAGAAGAAACAAGGGATGTTGAGAAACAGCTGCCACTTGCGACTGTTGTTTCCATCGCACTTGAGGACTTTTTGTTTTGTGCCCTGACGGACTTTGTTGTTTACTGTATTTATTTATTTTTTGTAATTTTTAACTATGTCTATGGTATTCTTGGTATATTTTGCACTGTATATTGTTATTTCCTTCATGTTCACTTTTTGCGAACACTAGCATGCCCTAGTGTAAACTGCTTTGAGTTGCCTTCGGCCCAAATAAAGCGGTATACAAATAAAAGTGAAATGAAATGAAAATGAAGGCTAGAAATGTTCCTCCAAGACTTCTGACATGCCGTTATTTAAGAGTTCTCTGCTCTAGCTAAGCAAAAATGAACTTCAGAGAGAAGATACCAATTGCTCCATTATGACTGCATCCTTTCTAACAAGGTGTAAAACAAAAATGAACCTCAAAATACAGTGGAACCCCATATAACGCACATCTCATATAATGAAAAATTCGTACAATAAAGAGGATTTGCGCTAACCGCTATATCCCATATAATGATTTTTTTTCGTCATACGAAGCAATGCATCTTTATGGGATGCATCGTACAACGAAAATCTCTATGGGATGCATCGTACAACAAAAATATTTGTCTAACCAAGTGCCTCGCAGAATGGACTTTTTTCGTTATGGGGGAATCTACTGTAAATGACAATCAGGAGCACTGGTAATTTGCCCTGCCTCATCACATGGTACTTGAAATGGGTTGGGCAGAGAAAGCCTAAATGGTGGGCTTAACACATACACAATTTCTTACATTTCTATACTGCCCTATTGGCCAAAGCCAATTCATTGACGAACTAACACACGACTAATTAAGCATTAAAAGGTAAAGGTTTCCCTTGCTCGAAAGCCAGTCGTATCTGACTCTAGGGTTCAAAGCTCATCTCTGTTTCAAAGCCGAAGAGCCAGCGCAGTCTGCTTCTGCAGACATTTCCGTGGTCATGTGGCAGGCATGACTAGACACCGGAGCGCATGGAACGCTGTTACCTTCCCACCAAAGTGGTCCCTATTTATCTACTTGCAATTTCTTGCTTTCGAACTGCTAGGTTGGCAGGAGCTGGGACAATGACGGGAGCTCATTCTGTCCTGCAGTACTCGGGAATCCAACTGCTGACCTTCCTCCTATCAGTCAGCGTCTTATCCAGTATTAAATTTGAACAAATCGCAACTGCTGGTGAAAAATAAGAGCCAAAATGCCACAGAATTTGGGAAGAAGCTTCATTCTGACATGTAAAACCTAGTACTTTCCCATAAAAACAGATGAGTGTGGAAGAAATGGCCAGCGTAAGCCAAGAACTGGGAATGAAGATAGATGAAAATTCAGAGGACTGCCAAGAAGGGGCTCTGCATAGTAAGGTAATTGTTGAAGAAATTAAAGATGTTGCAAACTGCAAGAAGGAAATGCTGAAACTCCAGGGAGACCTGTGGAGAAAAGTGGCTGAAGTAGAGAAAGAACTATGTAGGATGAAAAAACAACCCGATACCCCCAACAGAAGTTTACAAATCTCAATTTAAAAAGACAATGATAGACTTACGTGAAAAACAAAATCAGTGTGATCTTACTGATGGGATAGTAAAGTTTATTAACGGAATATGTAATCTTGGTTCAGTGAAAAAACAGTATTTTCTGAAATGGATGAAGTTCAGCCTAAATGGTGTTGCAAGAGAAAACCTCTTAAAATTACAGGAAGACTATAAAGAGAGAACTCTTATCATTGGAAATGATGTGCAACAATTAGTACAGCTTAATAAATTAATTTCTATCAGTTCCTTAGGGGTGGAACACTTCATGCGTGAGCTGGGGCAGTTTTATATACCCCTTGTTTTAGGGGGTGGGTAGTTTTAACTGTTTTTAACATGTTTTTTAAAATTGTCATTGTGAACCGCCCTGAGTCGGCTTTGGCTCAGTGGGCGGTATATAAATTTGACAATTAAATTAAATTAAATTATCCACTTGAGCCACTGCAGTCCCCACAATTAAGCCATTACATAGGTATGTATGATATGAGACTTGCTTCAAAGCAGCAAGAAGAGATGGCAAAAAGCCAGATGAGAGGGTTGGGGCTGGTTTAATATGAGGGTTATGGAGATGCAACCTCCAGGCATTTGACTAAGCAGCTTGTACTGTACTACCAAACATGGCTTGGAGCAGGGTTTACAGCTTGGTTCAGAACTAGAGCTATTTATAATGGAGCATCCAGAAGGCAGCAAGTTTAAGTGAAAAAGACAGACATTAGCCATCAGTCTGAATTCTTCACTACAGCCATTTGGACATGAAAGAAGTAGAAGAACTAGAGCTATGTTCATAGCAATGCAAGTGTGCTGGTATCTGTCTTACCTCATACAGGTCAGCTTAATTTCTTAAATTAAAAGTGCACTAAGCATGGGGGAGGTCTGCCATTGTAAACTGTTTAATAATAGTTTAGTAATATGTTTGTTAATAATAATCACACTGTATTTTTTGCTCCCAACAGAAGCGTTCATTTGTTACAAAGGTATTCATTCATAGTGTAGAATAGAATCTTTGGCATTCATCGTTCTGATTGCCCCTGTATAGTTGCTTCCTTACACATGTGCATTTTAAGGAGTAATTTTTTTTAAAAAAAAGAATATGCTTAACATTTTGACATTTTAAAAAAAATACATTTTTCACATTGGATTGGGGGGATATGTCCCAAACATATGGGTGTCCTCCCATAACAGGCAGGTAATATTTATGAATGATTGGTTACAGATTCCAAAGTGTAAGAATGCTGATCATAAAATGCTAAGCATCAAGGAAAATTGAATACCATTTTTGCTAACATTTTAAACAAGACATGAATACCAACTTGCTTATATGATTTCTACGTGAATTTAGCCTGGAAATAATTTTCCATTTGTTGTTGTTCAGTCACACAGTCGATTCCGACCCTTTGCGACCCTATGGACCATTGCCTGCCACTGTCCTCCACCATCCTCCTCAACCTGCCCAGCTCTGTACCCATTGCAACAACAATACCATCTAGCCATCTCATTTTTGGCTGCCCCCTACTTCTTTTGCCCTCCACCTTTCCCAGCATCAAGGCTTTCTCAAGTGAATCCTCTCTTCTCATTTGATATCCAAAGTACTTTAGCTTCATCTTTATTATTTGACCTTCTAAGGAGCACTCAGGGTTGATTTCTTCTAAGATCGACCTATTTGTTCTCCTGGCTATCCAGGGGACTCTCAGGACTCTCCTCCAACACCACATTCCAAAGGCATCTATTCTTCTGCGCTCAGCTTTCCTTATGGTCCAACTCTCACACCCATACATTATCACCAGGAATACCATTGCTTTGACTATGCGAATTTTTGTTTGCAAGTGTTTGGAAATGCTGACCCCTGGAGGAGTAAAGTATTCAAGCAAATGTAACCAAAGCAGTACAAACTAACTGCATGCCAAATGAGATCCAATTCAAGCACCATGCACTCTGTATCAGTTTGACAGGATGTCTTCCTTGGCTTTTCTTTTAACAAGCTCATAATCTTTAATTCTACTTAAAAAACATGACAGGGAGAGCTCCCACCTCTGTCCCAGCTCCTGCCAACCTAGCAATTTGAAAGCAAGAAATTGCAAGTAGATAAATAGGCCATTTTGGTGGGAAGGTAAACAGCATTCCATGTACTCTAGCATCTAGTCATGCCTGCCACATGTCCACTGAAACGTCCGCAGACAGCGCTGGCTCTTTGGCTATAAACAGAGATGAGCACTGAACCCTAGAGTTGGATACGACTGGCTTTCGAGCAAGGCTAACCTTTACCTTTAGAGACAAAATACTAGTTGTTTACAAATGCAAATCCATCATTGATTTTACAGTAAAAATGTGAACGTGTTTGTTGCACATGACTGTTACATGGAAAAAGCACAGTTGGAGAATTCAAAAATGTCTCAAGCAGACATCAGTACCCTGTTTATTAAATAATATACTGCTCAAAAAAAGGGGGGGCACACAAAAACAAGGCATCCCACGATCTGAATGACTGAAATACTGTATTCCTATTGTTGTTCACATACTGTAGTCGAATGTGCTGACAACAAAATCACACAAAACTCAACAATGGAAATCAAATTATTCAACCCATGGAGGTCTGGATTTGGAGTTACACTCACAGTGACAGTGGAAGAGAACACTACAGGCTGATCCAACTGTGATGTAATGTCCTTAAATCAAGTCAAAATGAGGCTCAGTAGTGTGTGTGGCCTCCACATGCCTGTATGACCTCCCTACAACGCCTGGGAATGCTCCTGATGAGGTGGTGGATGATCTCCTGAGGGATCTCCTACCACACCTGGACAAAAGCAACCCCCAACTCCTGGACAGTCTGTGGTGCAACATGGTATCGGTGGATGGAGTGAGACATGATGTCCCAGATGTGCTCAATCGGATTCAGGTCTGGGGAACGGGCGGGCCAGTCCATAGCATCAATGCCTTCGTCTTGCAGGAACTGCTGACACACTCCAGCCACATGAAGTCTAGCATTGTCATGCATTAGGAGGAACCCAGGGCCAACCGCACCAGCATATGGTCTCACAAGGGGTCTGAGGATCTCATCTCAGTACCTAATGTCAGGCTACCTCCGGTGAGCACATGAAGGGCTGTGCAGGCAACCAGGGAAATGCCACCCCACACCATTACTGACCCACCACCAAACTGGTCATGCTGGAAGATGTTACAGGCAGCATAACATTCTCCATGGCATCTCCAGACCCTGACAAGTATGTCACATGTGCTCAGTGTGAACCTGCTTTCATCTGTGAACAGCACAGGGCGCCAGTGGCGAACCTGCCAATCTTGGTGTTCTCTGGCAAATGCCAAACGTCTTGCATGGCGTTGGACTGTGAGCACAGCCCCCACCTGTGGTCGTTGGGCCCTCATACCACCCCCTCATGGAGTCTGTTGCTGACTGTTTGAGCAGACACATGCACATTGGTGGCCTGCTGGAGGTCATTTTGCAGGCCTTTGGCAGTGCTCCACCTGTTCCTCCTTGCACAAAGGCGGAGGTAGCAGTCCTGCTGCTGGGTTGTTGCCCTCCTATGGCCTCCTCCACATCTCCTGATGTACTGGCCTGTCTCCTGGTAGCGCCTCCATGCTCTGGACACAACGCTGGCAGACACAGCAAGCCTTCGTGCCACAGCTCGCATTGATGTGCCATCCTGGATGAGCTGCACTACCTGAGCCACTTGTGTGGGTTGTAGGCTCCATCTCATGCTACCTCTAGCACCGCCAGCATTCAACAGTGACCAAACCATCAGCCAGAAAGCAAAGGAACTGAGAAGTGGTCTGTGGTCACCTCCTGCTGAACCACACCTTTATTGGGGATGCCTTGCTAATTGCCTCTGGTGTCCACCTGTTGCCTCTTCCATTTGCACAACAGCATGTGGAGTTGATTGTCAATCGGTGTTGCTACCAGGGTGGACAGCTTGATTTCACAGAAGTGTGATTGACTTGGGGTTACATTGTGTTGTTTAGGTGTTCCCTTCTTTTTTTGGAGCAGCATATAATTGTGTACCATCATGTCAATTCGGTTCAGACTCATGGTTACCCTTTTCAGGGTTCTCTACGTAAAGAATACTCAGAACTGGTTTATCATTCCCTTCTCCTGGCATGGTGCAGCTTGCCCCTGTCTACATAGGCTGGCTTCTTCTCCCAGGAAGCACAGTGGAGTACTGAACTCCCAACCTCTGACTCCCTAACTCGCAAAGCTGTACAACCAGCTATAATGTTTATTGCTATTTCATTATTATGACCACCTTTCAGTATTTTGACCTGTCCCAGTATGACAGAATGTGATGTAAAGTATCTGAGTGAGGAATACACTTTATATACTTGATTCTCAGAGTGATGCTTAGTAGAAGCTGAACACACCTGAGAACCGTGTTACTGAAAACACTCAACATAACACAAATATACCCACTTGTTTGACTTGGAATTGCGTGTTGGAGATTCATCTTCTTTTAAGAGATACCTGAAAAACTAAGCCAGGAAAAGGGAGATTGTGAGTTGAAAATCTCTATTCTCTTATTATATTGATTTATTATCCCATAAGAATATGTTTTTGGGTAATTTACATGCCTCCTGCCAAATTAGCTGACTGGAAGGCAGGAGGTCAGCAGTTCGATTCCCAAGTACTGCAGGACAGAATGAGCTCCCGTCGTCTGTCCCAGCTCCTGCCAACCTAGCAGTTCGAAAGCAAGACATTGCAAGTAGATAAATAGGGACCACTTTGGTGGGAACGTAAACAGCATTCCGTGCACTCCGGTGTCTAGTCATGCCTGCCACATGACCACAGAAACATCTGCAGAAGCAGACAGCGCTGGCTCTTCTGCTTTGAAAGAGATGAGCACTGCACCCTAGAGTCAGATACGACTGGCTTTCGAGCAAGGGAAACCTTGACCTTTACCTAATTTACATGCATATACAATGCAAACAAGAATCTAAAAATGACCTCTTCAACAGACAAGCAAAGAATCTATTTAAAACCAACCTATCTAATAGAGAGCAGTAACTGAAAATCTTGCATACTTCACCGAAGTTATGAATGAATTAACAAGAATATGTTGTTGTTTTTTAGAAATGTTATCACTTAAAAGAGTTGCTGGACCTCAGTATTTGATGGTAGTACCAACAAGGCTCTGCTGACGATCTCAAAGCACAGGAAAGGGGCAGTCCTTCCTCCAGATAATAGGGCCCAAACTTAAGAAGGTTAAAGCTAGCACATGGGAGAGAAACTAAGAACCAGTGCCAATTGTACCTTACCAGCGTAGGACATTCCTAACTCCTAGTTTCACTCAGAATTCATATTGCCTCTGTTTGCACCAATGGAAGCAAACAACCATTTTCAAAGTCACAATTGGGATACCAGTTTAAGGAAATTAATGCCTGGCACACCAGAAAAACTAACTGAAAGCACTCCATGCAGCAGAACAGACTGCTGCCTCTAATGACAGAGATGGATCTAAAGGTAAAGGTAAAGGTTTCCCTTGCTCGAAAGCCAGTTGTATCCGACTCTAGGGTGCAGTCCTCATCTCTGTTTCAAAGCCGAAGAGCCAGCGCTGTCTGCTTCTGCAGACGTTCCCGTGGTCATGTGGCAGGCATGACTAGACACCGAAGCACACAGAACCCTGTTACCTTCCCACCGAAGTGGTCCCTATTTATCTACTTGCAATGTCTTGCTTTCGAACTGCTAGGTTGGCAGGAGCTGGGACAAAGACGGGAGCTCATTCCGTCCTGCAGTGCTAGGGAATCGAACTGCTGACCTTCCGCCTCCCAGTCAGCGTCTTAGGCACTTGAGCCAAAAACGAGCACCCAAAAATTATCAACTTGATCCTGGGAGAAGCCCTTTAGTTACAGTGTTTGTGCTGTCTTTGGCACCTGGCCAGAAGGCCACATGAAGTCAAGAGAAGGTATAGCTATGCATGCTATCCCTTGACATGGCCTAGCCCAGTGATGGTGAACTTGGCACTCCGGGCATTCTTGGACTTCAATTACCAGAAGCCCAAGTCTGCACTCCTGCTGATCAGGGCTTCTGGGAATTGAAGTTCAAGCACACCTGGAGTGCCAAGGTTGGCCATCACTGCTCCAAGCCTTCCCACTCATGGGCATTTCAGTTTGGAAATGACATGTTACTAATAGCAAAGTTACTTGTAATGTCAAGTAACCTAAGTATACTGATCTAATTCAAGTAAAACAATCTAAGAAAAAGCCTCAAACATAAGATTAGCAGAAGCACATAAAGTAAAGGTAAAGGTTCCCCTTGCTCGAAAGCCAGTCGTATCCGACTCTAGGGTGCAGTGCTCATCTCTGTTTCTAAGCCAAAGAGCCAGCGCTGTCTGCTTCTGCAGACGTTCCCGTGCTCATGTGGCAGGCATGACTAGACACCAGAGCGCACGGAATGTTGTTTACGTTCCCACCGAAGTGGTCCCTATTTATCTACTGGCAATTTCTTGCTTTCGAACTGCTAGGTTGGCAGGAGCTGGGAACAAAGACGGGAGATCATTCCGTCCTGCAGTACTCGGGAATCAAACTGCTGACCTCCCACCTTCCAGTCAGCGTCTTAGCCACTTGAGCCACTGCAGTGGCTTGAATACTGTATAATTATTGTGTATTGAGTATTGTGTATTGAGTATATTGCATATTTGTATTGTTATATACATATATTGTATGATAATTGTGTGAGCTGCCCTGAGTCGGGCTTTCTGATTGGGTGCATACCTGTGAACCGCGGCTCCGGAAAATCCGGGACCTGTGCAGAATGGTTCTGCGCAGGTTGCTTTTTACGCATGCGTAAAAGCCTTCTACGCATGCATAAAAGCGACTTGTGCAGAACCGTTCTGCACAGCTCGCTTCTACACATGCGTAGAAGGCTTCTACGATCCCCTTCTGCACAGAAGCCTTCTACGCATGCGTACAAGCGAGCTGCGCAGAAGGGATGCGCAGTAACGCCTTCCCCCCCGCTGCCAAATTTTGGGGTTTCGGCAGCTCCGGGCGGGAAATGGCGAAAATCGGCACCGAAAAACAGGAAGTCGGGGCCAATCCGGGAAGGTTGGCAGGTATGATTGGGCAGCATACAAATGCGAAAACTAAATTAAATTAATTCCTTGACACTTCTAAGGTGATCCACAAACTCTGAAAATCCCATTACCTGCATGTTACTTTTAAGTTTTAACACTCCACTTCTAGGGGTAAAGAAGGTGCAACGATACTACTTGGAAAGCAATATCACATTTACGATAGATAGATAGATAGATAGATAGATAGATAGATAGATAGATAGATAGATCTTTATTGTCATTGTCCTGCACAGAACAATGAGATTGGGGGAAAAAACACTTAACAACCCAACAAAACCTAAACAAAATACAACTATACAAAATTATCAACATACTCCCACCCCACATATACACATTTAACCCCTAAAAGCTCTAAAACTCTAAAAACTCTAAAACCCTAAAAACTATATACAGAAGCTCCCTCATAGACTGCATTTCACTGCATTCAAAGCCAGAACCCCTTTTGGGTAGAAACTATTTCTCAAGCAGCTGGTCCTGGTCTTTATGACCCTATACCTTCTTCTAGAAGTCAAAAGCTGAAAGAGATCATTTCCGGGGTGCGTACTATCTTGCGCAATCTCTACAGCTTTCTTATAACACCTGGAGGCATAGATTTGATCTAGAGTGGGAAGAGTATGCCCGATTATCCCCTCCGCAGTCTTTACTACCCTGGACAGCATTGTTCTTTCCCTAGCTGTACAACTCCCAAACCATACACACAGACCATAGGTTAACACTCTCTCTATGGTACAGTGGTAGAATGCCAACAGCAGGTCCTTTGAAAGATTGTTCTTCTTCCTGAGGATTCTCAAGAAGTATAACCTCTGCTGTGCTCTCTTCATCAGATCTTTGGTGTTTGCTCCCCATGTTAGATCATCCCTCAGCTCCATTCCCAGAAATCGAAACACGGAGACCTGTTCCACACAATTCCCTTCAATAATAAGTGGCTGGATGTTCAATTTGCATTTTCTAAAGTCCACAATGATCTCTTTTGTCTTTTTTACATTGAGGAATAAATTGTTTTCCTTACACCACTCCATCAGCATATCAACCTCCTTCCTGTAAGCCGACTCCCCCTCCCCAGCAGTAATCAGACCCACCACCGTTGTGTCGTCTGCAAACTTGATGATCTTATTGCTGGGGTAACTGGGAACACAATCATATGTGTAAATCATGTACAGAAGCGGGCTCAGCACACCCCTGCGGCGTCCCCGTACTTATACTGAGATCCGCAGAGACATGAGAGCCCATCCTGACCCGTTGGGAACGATCTGATAGAAAATCTAGTATCCACCTGCATAAGCATGGCGGAAGCCCCATATCTAATAATTTGGGCACCAGTCTATGCGGAAGAATAGTATTAAAAGCAGAACTAAAATCTACAAATAACAGTCTCACATAAGTTCCTTGTTTCTCCAAATGGGTCAGAACAGCATGTAGGGCCATAGCCACAGCATCCTCCGTGGATCTCTTTTATATGCAAATTGACAAGGGTCAAGTCCAACTGGTAAACAAGCCATAATACGGTTCCGCACCAACTTTTCAAAGCATTTCATTATAACAGGTGTAAGCGCCACAGGGCGGAAGTCATTCAGACTATCTATGTTAGGCTTTTTAAGCAGAGGTATAATAGTAGAGGATTTCAGACAAGGTGGGACAGTGGCTTGGGCCAAAGACCGATTAAAAATCTCCATAAAAGTTTCTGCCAGCTGTTCTGAGCAGTC
Source organism: Bradypodion ventrale (assembly GCA_035047345.1). NCBI lineage: Eukaryota > Metazoa > Chordata > Lepidosauria > Squamata > Chamaeleonidae > Bradypodion > Bradypodion ventrale. The sequence continues at coordinate 180,725,080 of JAWDJE010000001.1, forward strand.
TCTCAGTGCCCTACCAGCCACTCCATCAGGACCCATAGACTTGTTCGCATTTATCCCTTTTAATATTCGCCTCACTTCTCCCTCTTCCACCCTGGCAACATTCCCTAAGGGGAGTAATGACGATGACTCTGGCAACACTGCTGGATCCACTGCTGGTGTCACCTCAAATCGGGCGAAGAAGGTATTCAGTTCCTCCACCAGAGAAGCACTGCTCTCTACAGGCGATGCATTACTGGGTTTGTAGTCAGTAAGATGCTGGATCCCCTGCCATACTTGCCTGGTGTCGTGACTACTCAGGTGATCTTCAATTTTTCCTCTATACACAGCTTTTGCCTTCCTTATACCCCTCTTCAGGTTCGCCCTTACTATACTATACAATACCCGGTCTCCAGTTCTAAAAGCAAAGTTTCTGGCTTTCAACAGTCTCTGAACTTCACTCGTCATCCAGAGCTTCCTGTTTGGATACATCTTTACATGCTTTCTGCACATGGCTGTGCAGAATCTAATATAATCCAGGACCGTTGATGTGTAGGTCTCCAGATCTTGATGGTCAAACACATTCCAATCGGTCTCCTGGAAACAGTCCTGCAGCTGTTGAGAGGCTCCATCAGGCCACACAGTAACAGTCCGTATTTGTATCGGGGCTTGTTTCCTAAGGGGTGTGTATGCTGGTGTCAAAAGCAGGGACACATGATTTGACCTACCAAGGTGTGCCAAGGGCTTAACCTCATATGCCCGTTTAATGTTCGTATACACCTTGTCAAGAGTATTCTCCCCCCTAGTTGCACATTTAATGTGCTGATGAAATTTTGGGAATACTGCCTTCAAGTCTGTATGATTGAAGTTTCCTGCGATGATCAGCACGGCCTCTAGGTATTTGCTCAGTTTAGTATTGATGTTCCCATACAAAATATCCATGGCCATGCGTGCATTTGCAGTTGGTGCTACATACACCACCATTAATACTACTGCTGTAAATTCCCGGGGGAGATAAAAAGGTCTACATTTAACCATTAAAAACTCTACCTCCGGGGAACAGTGGCTATCCAACCTGACCGAGTCCTTGCACCAGTTGTGATTTACGAAGATACACACTCCCCCACCTTGTTTCTTGCCAGAATCCTTTGTCCTGTACAACTGGTGTGTAGTATAGCCTTGCAATTCAATAGCTGTGTTGGGAATGAAAGAGCTAAGCCATGTCTCTGTGAGTAGTAATGCACAGCAATCCCGAAAGTCTCCCTCAGCTCCAACGCACAGCCTCCACTCGTCAAGTTTGTTCACCAAAGACCTCACATTGGAATAGAAAATACTTGGGAGAGGTAATTTATAGCGTTGTTTTCTTATCTTTGCCCTCGTGTTCACATGGCCATTACCTCTACAGCCTCTTTTTTGCCTTCGCTCTCTCCTCCTCCTCCTCGTCTTCCTCCAAGTTCGATGATTTATGATTTCTGGAATCTTGCAAGCCCACAGTTTTTCACACAGTTTTCCACACATAACACAGTCTCCACTTCTGCTTCTATAAAACAACAATTCCTGACTGCTATAAATAACCCTACTTAACTGACCCTGTCTCAAAAGCAAGGAGCTCTCAGCCGCAGCGTCTGAACGCGCCGCCATCTTGAGCCTTCCTCCTCGAATTGGCCCGAATAATCTTCGTTACCCCGAATAATCTTTGGGGTAATGAATAACATTCACTCATTGCTTCAGAGTATTTGAATAGCATTTGAAAAAAGTGAGACTTTTTTTGCATTTAATTGACTATAAAAATAATATATTAACAATATAATTCTAATGAGTAATAACACTTAGTATTTGCAAGGAACAAGTAAAACTACTTTCCAAAAAAGTGACATAAATGCCTTAACTTTTGTAACAATCTTTGCCCTCTAAGGCTTTTCCTTAGTGGAGAGAGCAAAAATGAACTCCCATACTACATTTCTAGGAACTTTAAAAAATTATCAGAATTATTTTTTTTAACAAGATCATCTTTTAGCTTACTTCGTCCGTGTGGCAGAACCTAGGTATGTAGACAGTCTCCAAGCGGGAGAAAACATGTTCAAAGGCTTCATACAAGCATCGCATTGTTTGTAACTTCACAACTTCACTGTATGGTCCTTCAGCAACTAAAGGTGAACAAGTTAAAAATATTAGTAAGACTCATCAACTCATGTAATGCTTGCAGTACAAACTAATACAGAAAAAGCCAGTTATTTTCAAGCAGCATATCCATCAAATTCAATTCTTTTTGCTTTTTTTATACTTTTATCCAAGACAAGACACTGTCCAGTATCCAAGAAGAACAGAATTTTTATAGGAAACAAACACCTAGCAAACCTCCCCAAAGACCAATTTTGAACAGTATTTCTTTAATGGGTTCATCTAAACTCAGTAACTAGCAATAGCAATTACACTTCTATACCACCCCATAGTGCAGTGATGGCCAACCTTGGCACTCCAGATGTTCTTGAACTTCAATTCCCAGAAGCCCTGATCAACAGGAGTGCTGACGTAGGCTTCTAGGAATTGAAGTCCAAGAACACCTGGAGTGCCAAGGTTGCCCATCACTGCCATAGTGCTTAGCAGTGCACTAGGCAGTTCACAAATTAATTAGCATTTTGCACCCCAACATGCTGGGTCTTCATTTTACCCACCTCAGAAGGAAGGAAGGCTGAGTCAACCTTGAGCCCCGTCAGCACAGTTTTGGTCAATATTTCTACTTTCCCATGGGCACCAAAAGTAATCTAACCCAATCTTGTCCAAGGCCCTGACTACAGGTGAAACTCGGAAAGTTAGAATATCATGCAAACGTTCATTCAGTTCAGTAATGCAGCTTAAAAGGTGAAACAAATATATGAGATAGACTCATTACATGCAAAGCGAGATAGTTCAAACCTTACTTTGTTATAATATTGATGCTTATGGCTTACAGCTTATGAAAACCCCAACCCCCCAATCTCATGTACGCTGTACGCCATGATCATCCCAATTATAAAGAATTAAGGCATCACATCTCTCGCTTTGCATGTAGTGAGTCTATCTCATATATTTGTTTCACCTTTTAAGTGAAGTGAATGAACATTTGCACGATATTCTAATTTTGCGAGTTTTACCTGTGTTAGTGGGATGGAACTTTCTTCTCGTCCCCTCTTCCTCGCAGCTCTCTGTGCCACCAGGAAACTGTATCAAAAGAGTTTATCAGACATCTACATGAACATTTTGCCCCATGGTTCTCATACATACCACATTTGATTTTTAAGGGGGGGCAATAAAAATGAGTTATTAACAGTGAATGGCCTTTTAGGCTTCCTCCACTTGAATAGTTTATTTTTTGAACAATAAGAATTATATGTTATGAGGGGTGTGTGGCATCAGGATTTTAGAGATGCTTAGGTGGGGAATGGCCAAAAAAAGGTGGGAACCACTGATTTTGGCATACACAAGGGGCTGCAGGGAAATCCCTCCACCTGTTCCCACCATCAGTCAATCCCAGCAGCAGAATCCTCCTCTTAAGGAAGAAACAAGTGAGCTACCAGACAAATCTACCACTTCAGCTGCCTTGATGAGGTACACAGAAAGAGCTTCCTCAAAGATTGTGGTATTTTTGGACCACAATTATGCATACCCCAGGCAACAGCCACCTTGTTGTGCCGGCTAATCTTCCTCACACTAGATCAGGCAAAAGGAACTATGGAATGAATTCACTAAAAGGTGGCTTCATTTTGGCAGTTTAAAGTCTGACCTAAACACAAAAGAAGCTGCCTTGATTTTTTTATTATTATTTTTGCTTCTTCATCAAATTAAGCCTTTCTGTGATTTTTCACTTACTACTTTTTATCTCTTCCACAATGAAAGGATCAAATTTGATTTTGTCAATACTTTGATGCAAACAATATGTTTTATAGATTTTCACTACTTCCTCATGAAGGGACATCATTTCGTCATCCAGTAACTCTGGCTGCAAAATTCTGTCATTGAATTGCTCTGTTGGCAAAAGGGAAAGAAATGAATTGTCATTTGAACATTGCAAGTGTTCCTTTTGTACAGTTTATTTATAAAATGTCAAAATATAGTTTTATTTTTATCCGGTGAACCCATAAACTGTGACGATGGGACTGACTTCTTCCCAGGCCCCCATTGTCCTTCTGAGCTTCAGCTCCCTGCTGACCAACCCAGGCACAGATAAGGTAGTGTTGAGCCAAGTAATCACTCCAAGCCTCTTCAAGCATTTTAGAAATATATTGTAAGCACATCATGATTCAGGTTACAGTCCATTTCTCAAGATACAGGATTCAGTCCTTCAAAAGCATTTCAGAATAAAGAAATAAAACAAATTGAATTACTAAGGGATGGCTCACATGCCACGTGGCCTCCCTTCTTCCTCTCAGAGTTACATCTCGACTCCTTGAAAGATAAAATGTGACTGACTGTCTCTCAGAGTTGCCAGTCCTGTGGTAATTCCGTCCGTACGGCTGAAAGCCAAATTACCGTATTTATCCGTACGGACCGAGTCTGTGCGGAGTTGTGGACGGAGTCTGTGCGGAGTTGTGGGCGGAGACTGTGTGGAGTTGTGGGCGGTAACTGGGCGGAGCCTTTTTAAAATATATTTTTCAGTATTTTTCTAAATTTCCGGGAGAAAGTTCGTGTCTGTACGGTCGTACACCATCCATACGGAGGGCCAAATTACCGTTCCGGGAGAAAGTTCGGCGCCTGATTTTCCGTATTTTTTCTATACGGATTCCGTACTCTGTACGGAGGGCTAAATTCCCATACAATATGGAAATTTCCATACCGGTTGGCAATCCTGCTGTCTCTGCCTCTCTGCCTGTGTGAGGGAAATCCCCTCCCACAGGTTCCGCCTTTAGGCCCTCCCCCTTGGGGATCCAACCAATGATATTTCAGTAAGACCTGTCAATTCAGTTCCAACCCTCCAAACCCATGAGGCAAAGGAGACACATGGCTGGCACCCCATTTAAAATGCTAAAGGACAAAGAACAAACATGGAAAAACACACCTTTGGAATCAGCATCTTGAAGGGGCCAAAGAATACACACACCCCTCTCTCTACCATGAAACAGGCTAAAGAACAAAGATGGAATGGGATAGGCACTTTCATTTCATCACAACATCCAAGCCTAATTCAACCCTTGACAAACACTAAATAACCTTTGTGTTGTTAGCCGCCCAGAATAGGAAAAACTCCACCATGTTGAGCTCAACTTTACGTATATAACAAAAAATATATGAATCATGACGACTGAATACAAATCTAGTACAAACATACCAACCAAATAGGGCATCTTACCTACATCAAGGTAAAATTGCAATACATGCACTCCTCCTTCTTTTTTCAAAAAATTCATAAAAAGGAAAAAAAGATCTTGGTGGCCCCTAATTTCTTTCAATTCCAACTGAAAGGCCTGCAGAAAAAAGTTAAAGGAGTGAGTATGTAAGCTAGAGGACTGATATCATTTTCTCTAAACTAGACATGTACAAAGTAAACTTGAACTGCTCTTTCACACTTACAGAGGGCTTCTTACTTCTGGGCTCTGCAAACTTCTGCAGGAAGGGAACCAAAGCTGAAGCAGGCTCGGTGGCTTTTTCAGGCTGAAAAAAATAAGTGCAGGTCAGCCAGGCCAGCCAGGCCACGTGGTTTCACCATCTGCACAATGCTATTTTTGTTTTGTTAGTACTCACCGGATTGTCATCCATGAAGATAAGTAGCAAGTGATTCACAGTATCCTAACCAAAGAAGGGGAGGCAAACAATTAACAAATGGCTAGGACTGACAGTGTCATGCCTACATTGTTTGACATTCCTGAAAGACAGCTCTACTTATTAGCTTTCCATAAGGCACCAAAACACCTTCTTCTTCTTTGCTTCCTCTTTTACCCCACCGGGAGTCAAGGGAGTTACAAGGTTCTTGTTCTGACAATTCTAGCAGCCTCCACGGTGTTACTTGGTGTTCTTGTAATATTTCTCTGATCTTATCTCTCCACCTTCCTCTGCGTCTGCTTCATGGTCTTTCTCCTTCTCTTTCCACATATGCCTTGTAAGGTATGGCATTCTAAGACATTCTCTCCAAATGGGTAAACCATTTTATTTGTTGTCTCTGTATGCAGTGAAAGATTGGTTCTATTCCAGTTCTTTCCCTTATAACCTCATTTCTGATTTCATCCCTTTCTAGTCAACTCCAGTAGCCTTCCTCAGACATCTCATTTCTGTTGTTGTTTTTTATTTATCTATTTATTTTATCGTATGAACTTCAATTGTCTATACATTTCTGTGGTGACCAACTTTTGCTTATGTTTTGTTGTAAGTGTCCAAAACACCACCAAGGGGAAATTGTCAGCATCATTTCCTTTCTCTTCCTCTCTATGTAGGTACCTGAAGAGTATTCCATCAACTTCTCTGGCTGCTAAGCCAACACCTCTCTAAAGCTGGGATGTAATGGAGGTACTGTATAAACACAGTCATAAATTATCAGCTTTAAGATATATTCTTCATTTATTCACTTGTTTTGAGATCAAAATATTAATCATTCTAGGCAGATCTGAGACTGAAGCCTCAGCATGATATAGCATGAGCTCACAGGAATCTTACTGAAACCAGAGGAGAAAGCTTTATAAACACTGAATAGGCAAAGAGAAATTGGAAATTTCCCTCCATCTTGATTTATTCTGGATCTGAACGAGGAAAGTCAGATGAAATCTTGGTATAGGGAAAACCAATGCTAAACTCCCGACTAGTTCTCTCTCTCTAGTCTGAAAATGTGCAACAGCTAGAAAAGAGGCAATGTAAACAGAACGACTGCACAAATAGGAAGTGCACTTGTCAAATCATCATTAGGCTCAACATCCTGACCAGCAGCATGTCTCTGTATTTTGTGGATAAAGATACCTAAATTGTTTTATGGGTGTAAGGAAAAAGGCAGGATCCAATCCAAATGGCCCAAGATTATTTAACAGCTACTCACAATTCAGAAAGAGCTTTTACTGAGAACATGTGCTGATTGTGAGTGCACAAGAATGCACTTCCACTTCCTCTCCTACTCCTCCTTCTTCCGTGTCTAGGCCAGACATGAAACTGCCAAAATGATGCCACCACTTGATGAGTTCATTTTGCAGTTCCTTTCGCCTGACCTAGTGTGAGAAAGATTCGCCAGCAACACAAGGTACGCCTGAATGTGGTTCAAAAATGCCACAATCTTTGAGGAGTCTCTTTCTGTATATCCCAAGAATGCACTTACAAGCATATAAGACAAAGAAGGAAAGACCAAATGGGAAATTAAGCAAGGTGAAAGAAGCACAGAAAGTAAGACAGAAAATAGATACAAACCCTTTGTGGTGACATTGGTAGTCAACGCTAGTGAAAACATAAACATTTAGTTCAGTGAAAATGTTTCAAACTCTTTTACTATAGCACCTATATGTTAATAATGTATACCCTATATTCCAGAAGCAGTGTATTTTCCTATGGCAGTATCAACATATCTTATGAAGCTAGTAATGATAACAGACAGAGAGAGAGAGAGAGAGAGAGAAGAGGGGGAATGAAAACATTGCTGAGTAGACACCTCTCTACTCACCGGATCGGCTAAAAAGTCCATGCAAGGAAGGAGAACTGAACCGGATAAAATTTCTCTTAAAAGTAAGGTGAATGATCTGAAAGGAATACAACAGCTAGTTTTTACACAATTCTGCATTGTATTTCATCATGAACAATGGAGCTTTCAAAAGAATAGTTGTAAAAGAAATCATTTACTGGTCTTAAATGCGATGTACAGTAAAACCTCAGATAACAACCGCATTGCATAACACTAAAACCGGATAACGACCTCATTCATTCATTCATAGTTTTATTTGTATCCCACTTCCCCCAGCCTGATATTGGGGGGGGGGGGGGATTGCATCGCATAACGTTAAAATCCTACGGGATGCATCGGATAACGTTTGCTAAAGCCTGTGCCAGTTACAATGTATCTCTATGGAGTGTTGACGTTATCCGATGCATCCCATGGGATTTTAGCGTTATCCGATGCACTGCAAATCGGATAACACTAAGACTTGTGGAACCAAGTTTTAGCGTTATCCGAGATATTACTGTACTAATTTCCTCACACACCACTGTTTCCTTGTGACTGTGTTGTGTCATCCCCCCGCCCTGTGTGTAAAAATTTATTATGGCTCAAGACCAAACTGTAATGCACACTTGATCGCTGTCATCAAAGCTTAGAATGAATGAAAGATTTTGTGCTTCACTGGGGTCCATGTCTAAGCTTTGTAGGCACTGTTCCCCAACCTTTGGTTTTTGGACTTCAAGTCCCCAAAGCTCTGATCAGCCAATGTACTGACTTAGGCTTCTGGGAATTGAAGTCCAAAACCCAAAGGTTGGGGAATCCTGTTGCAGAAGACTCAGAGAAGAGCAACTATCCATCTTCAGCTTCCCATGCAACAAAGTACTAAATGAAAGGAACTTCAAAAAGGGGAGATGTACTTGTCAACCTTTGACTGGAATCATTCATGGTCCAATCTAGAAAACAGATATTTTGTTCTATCACTGTTGTTTAAAAAAATTTAATTTGTTTCAAGAGCAATGTACAAAAATCCTAATGAACAGTTCAATTGGACTTCGATATAATTTATTCTAGGATGCTTCAGTGTTTTTCTGATCCCGGCTGCTGGGGAAGGCAAGCAGGAGGGTGCTTTTGAAGCCACGCCCCACATTAGATACTTTATTAGCCAGGTGTAACAAATACACATGGAATTTAATTCAAATACCAAAAGCTCTCAGTGTGCTAACTGGTCAAAAACAATAACGTAACAACAAAACAGAATTTATATATACAGTACTATGATTTATTCACTATATCCTACCTAATAATATAATTAAGTGCTCAACTTAATAATGGCACAGGGGGAAATCTATCCCTAAATCTAGTTGTTGTAGTGTGCAATACCCCTGTATCAGTGGTGGTGAACCTATAGCACACAAGCCAGAAGGTGCACTCAGAGCCCTCTCTGTGGGCACATGCGCTGTCGCCCCAGCTTAGAGTTCACCCCGTCCCTCTGCCCAGCAACCCAGTGGGATCACTTCCTCGCTCCCCACAGCACAGAGTTTGCCCCACCCATTTGTTTGGGCACTCAGTCTCTAAACGGTTTGCCATCACTGCCCTATATATTCATTCAGAGGGAAGGAGATAAAACAATTTATATCCTGGGTGTGAGGGATCTGCAGATACTTGCAAAATTCTCTTAGCCCGTAAAGAAAAAAAAACCAGAATGTTAAACCAGACAGGACTTTGATCTGATCCAGCTAGGGTCCTTCTTACCTTCTTATTTTCTTTTGAAATTAAGTTACATCTGAAGGAACTAGAAACATAAGGTACACACGTAATTCTCTAACATGCAAGAGCTTTTCCATTCTTTTACATATGTAGCGCTGCATATCTAACAATCATTCAAACCCAATTTCAAGACTGAATATACAGTCCAACTTTTCTGGGATTTAATTTGTGTATCTGACAATCTATGGAGACATAAGTAGTGCTAAATGAGCAAAGGATGGGCTATGGAATCTTAAGAATATTTGACCAGACGTGTAACATGCATTTATACAACCCTCTTCTCCAGGTATAGACAGTTATCACAAATTCATGCAAAAAGTCCACTCCACTTTTTCCCTCAAGTAATGCTAGTTCATTGTCTGCTGTAAAGTGACATTAAAACTGCCACACAACCACAATTATGTGTGTTTGTAAAGCAGTGATTGTCAACCTGTGGCCCATGGGCTGGATGTAGCCCACAGCACCATTTCATGTGGCCACCCACCGCCTCCATCACACCAGGAAGTGCCATGTGGTGGAGGAACGGCAAAATGGCTGCCCAGCCTTCGAAGCTGTCTGAGAGTGACTCGGCCCTCGGCTTTAAAAGGTTGAGAACTCCTGGTATAGAGAGATACCTTTATATAGATAGTGAGTGTACAGGTTTAGCTACTGCATTTTACTGTAAATTATAGACTTATGAGAAAAGGTAGAATGTAAATACTTCAAATATCGCAACTTCATAATATACCTGCACATTGTTGACTTCGGAGGTAGAATATAGGGGAAAAGAAGTTCAGTAAGTTTCCTTAAATAATGGAGCTCATCTCTTCTATTCCTCAAAGCCACATGGAGCTCTGGTCCATATTCTTCCAAAACTGCTTGCTGTAAATATTCCGTATTTTTCACTGTAGGGAAAATGCAATTCAGCAAGATTCAAACAACATTTATCAGCAATAACTAGCAGCAAAAAAAAAAAAGTGAAAGCAAACAATCATTTTTTATAGTGTCAGAAGCACACAAAGATGCTTTTCTGGGTTGAAAGGATTTTTGCAGTAGGAACTCCCCCCCAGGGACCCCTGAATGAGGCTCCTTTCATGTCCCGAAGAGCTTTCCCCACCAAATTGGTTCCTATTTATCTACTTGCAATTTCTTGCTTTCGAACTATATTGGCAGAAGCTGGGGCAGAGACAGGGACTCATTCCATCATGCAGTACTCGGGCCTTGAACTGCCTACTTGCCGACCTTCCAGCTAACGATCAAATTAATATCTATTAATAACTCTTGGGCTGCAATATGATTTTCCCCGAAGTTGGGCAATCTGCTACTTTAGTTCCCCAACTGTTTTCTTCCCCACCTCCCCATAAGATTAGATGGATATTGTGTTTATTTGATGGTTCTGTATCTCTGGCGCCATGGACTTATGCTTTGTTAAATAGATCGATAGGATTTTCGTTATTCCGTTTTGGCTTTTGATAATTTAAGATAAAGGTTTCCCTTGCTCGAAAGCCAGTCGTATCCAACTCTAGAGTGCAGTGCTCATCTCTGTTTCAAAGCCAAAGAGCCAGCATTGTCTGCTTCTGCAGACGTTTCCATGGTTGTGTGGCAGGCATGACTATAATTTACTTCCTTGTTATTGGTTATGAATTATTTCCTGGTTTTATTTGTTGTTATTGTGATGTTTTATACATTTATTAGGCACCCTGAGCAATAACTGCACCAAATGGGTGGAGTACAGATGCAACAAATAAACAAATATTGAGATCACAGCAAAGCTGATGGCAGGTAGCTGCAAACATTTGATTAGCTGATAGCAGGTAGCCCCAAAGATAGCATTGGATGGCTATGCAGAGCTGTTCAGAAACAGTCTCAAACCACTGGAACTGCTATCAAGAAGACCAAGCTGCTGATTCAGGTTAATTCAGAATCCCCATAAAGTGGACCAAGACCACATCTGAACTTCTTACAAAAGAGACTCATGCGAGAAGAGGAAAGTCAGACAGAAGTTGTTTTGGGGATTTAAGGACTAAAGCCAGTCATATCCAACCATAGGGTTCGGTGCTCACCTCTGTTTCAAAGTCGAAGAGCCAGCGCTGTCTGCTTTTGCAGACGTTTCTGTGGTCATGTGGCAGGCATGACTAGATACCGGAGCGCACGGAGCGCTGTTTACCTTCCCACCGAAGTGGTCCCTATTTATCTACTTGCAATTTCTTGCTTTCGAACTGCTATGTTGGCAGGAGCCAGGACAGAGACAGGAGCTCACTTCATCGTACAGCACTCGAGTCTTGAACTGCTGACCTTTCAGTCATGAAGTTCAGCATCTTAACCACTAAGCCACTGTAGTCCCCCAAGTTTACAGTACCAAATATGCAGGCCACCAATTTGTTTCTAAACTCTAATTAGTTCTTCTATGTAATGCTCCAAACCATTTTGGGATAAGGTATCCAAAAGACTGGCTCATCCAGTTTGGGCTTGCCAAGAATTTGCAACCTCCCAGTCGTCAAGTTCAGCATCTTAACCACTAAAGTCACTTCAGTCCCTTAACTAAAGTTAAATAAGGATGTTAAAAGGAATATATATGGTTAGATTTATTTCCTTAGTACTGTATTATTAAAATTAAATGAATGTGTTTATTTGAACCAATTATTATTTACTAGGTAAAAGACAGCATTTTCCTTCACAAACGGAACTTTTATTTCCCCGCTGCTTAGCTAAAGGCTGTCTGAAAGGCCTCACGAGAGCAAGAAATAAGCACATGTACTGTGGAATAAGACCCTCAGAATTCAAAGAGACCAACTTGGAATCATTTGGCATTCTGCTGTAGTTTGCACAGTGAGCTCCTTTGCACCCTGAAATATACAAAGGACTTTGCTCTCCTGTTTTTGAATATTTTGCATAACACGTTAGAATGTCACAGATTTTCATTTTAAATACTGCATTTTAAAAAAATTACCATACATCAAACTGTTAATGTCACCTTTCTGTCTGGCTTTGGCAATTACTTCTATATGCTTCATAGCTGCCTTCAACATTTTCCTTGTTATAACTGTTGGAATATCCACCTGAAGTAAAAAAATAAGTAAATTATTTCTCTGCCCAATAAAAAGGTAACAACATGCAATGTGGTGTAGTGGTTACTGTGTCTAGGTTCCAGTCTCCACTGAGCCTTGAAACCTCTCTGGGAGAGCTATTTCCATCACACTCTCACATACTGTCTTATCTCCTCCTGGGTTCTAACATGTATACTGTATGTAGAATGGCCAGGTTTATAATTAAGGTATCAGCTAAAAGAATCCAATATATTAATCATATTGGGGTATCCTGCAAGGGAGATTCACTTATCTAACGCACGATATGCATGTACTATTAGTATTAGTATTAATGGCACTTTCTCAAGTGTACATTCCTTTTAAGAGTAGTAGAGGTATGCACTGTAGTTTATGGTATTTTATTCTATTATTGTATTGTATTTTATCAGGCTCTATTGTATTGGACAGTTGCTTAGATTTTTCTGTTAGGATATTGATAAGGTCACAAAACTAATCAATTAATAAACTATCTATCTATCTATCTATCTGTCCATCACGCTCTCTCAGCCTGACTTTCTTCATATGGTTGTTGTGACAAAGTAGAAAGGAAGCGAGCATGTAGAAAACAAATCAAGGATGGAGCAATTTTCTAGCTGCATAATAAACATCAGGAAAACAGCAAAAAAAAAATACTGGAAGTCTCATATTTGTTGATGGAGAAAGTTCGGTTTCACTTACCAGTGATAACTTTCATTCTTCGAGTATATAGTTTGTGAATACACACTCATGGGTTATGCGCCTGCGCAGAACGGAGATCGGAGGCTTGAAAAGCTATTGGTCTAAAGTTTTGGCGGTAAGACCGCCCACCGTACCGCCCACCCTGAGGCGCCCGCGCACCATTTTACCTCAGTTCCATACTTAAGCTAAGCACAGGATAAACCAATCGATCTCATCCGTGCAGCTCAAGAGGGGAGGCAGGGTGGGTAGTGTGTATTCACAAACTATATACTCGAAGAACGAAAGTTATCACTGGTAAGTGAAACCGAACTTTCTCCTTCGTATAGTTTGTGAATCCCCACTCATGGGAGATTAGCAAGCTCACACTTACTTGGTCGGTGGGCAGTCGGATGAGATGATCCCACGATGAGATGAAGATGCAGTAGGTTGACCCGTCAGGGGCGTTGAGTCCGGAGCCCTCTGGTGAGGACGACACGGCCAAGCTTGGCGTCCGCAGTGGCTCTGGTGTCCACCCTGTAGTGCTGGACAAATGTGGAAGGTCTGGACCATGTGGCAGCCTTACATATGTCCTCAAGCGATGTGCCCTCCAGAAAAGCGGTGGATGTGGCAACCGCTCTGGTGGAATGCGCCCTGACATGCGGTGGAGGTGGCAGTGAGGCTGACTCATAGGCCAGGTAGATGGTGGAGGTGATCCATTTGGAGAACCTTTGAGCAGAGATGGGTTCGCCCTTGGACTTCCCCCCATACGCCACAAAGAGGCGTTGCGACTTCCTGAACTCCCTTGTCCTGCTGGTGTAAAACAATAAAGCTCGTTTCACATCCAGCGTGTGCCAAGTCCTTTCTTGGGGGTTAGAGGGGTTCTGGAAAAAGGTTGGCAAGGAGATAGTCTGTGCCATGTGAAAAGCGGAGACCACCTTGGGCAGGAAGGTGATGTCCGCTTGTAGGACGACGCGGTCATGGAAGAATTGGAGGAATGGTGCGTCTGCTCGCAGGGCAACCAGTTCTCCAGCTCGTCGTGCAGACGTGATAGCCACCAGAAATGCCGTCTTCCATGTGAGGAGGCGAATGTCGCTGGTGGCCATGGGCTCGAAAGGGGTCCTGGTGAGCGCGTTGAGCACGGTAGACAGTGACCATTGAGCCGTAGGAGTCCTGACCGGAGGGAAGGCGTTCCGTAGTCCCTTGAGGAAACGCTTCACCGTTTGGTCGCGAAAGGCACCAGAAGCGGGCAAACCAGCTGGAGAGTGAGCCACCACCGCTGCGAGGTGGACTCGGATGGACGTGATGCTGAGGCCAGACTCCGCCAGATGGAGTAGGTAAGCTAAGACCTCCTGTAGTCCCACCTGGGGGGGGACATTTGCTGGGAGGCCAGGAAAGCACAAAAACGCCTGTACTTTGAAGCATAAGACTTCCTTGTGGAGGGGCGCCGTGCTAGTTCCAGGATCCTGGATAGTCTGGGGTTATCCTCCACGTGGTGAGGTGGAGGCTGGGCAGGTCCGAATGGTGCAGCTGGCCGTGCTCCATTTGGAGAAGCGTCGGTGACTCCGGCAGAGTGCGATACTGTGACGACATGCGCAACAGCAGCGGAAACCAGGGTTGGCGCGGCCATGCCGGTGCCACCAGAATTGCATTGGTTTTGTGTTGGTACATCCTGGTGAGTACCTTCTGGACCAGAGGAAACGGAGGAAAGCCATAGAGATAGTCCTGATCCCACCGTTTCATGAAGGCATCACCCTCGGAGTCCGTTCCGATGCCTGCTCTGGAGCAGTACCTGTCGAGTTTCCTGTTGGATTCCGACGCAAAGAGGTCGATGCTCGGCGTTCCCCAGGCCTCGCACAGCGACTGGAATACCCCGTCGTCCAGCTCCCATTCGTGGGTCGTCGAGGTGAGCCGGCTCAGGTGATCTGCCAAGACGTTCAGTGTGCCCTGAATGTGTACCCCGATCGGGAAGATGTGTCTCTCCAGGCACCATTCCCAGAGCTGTACAGCAAGGTAAAGGAGGGTGGTGGACCGGGTCCCTCCTTGTTTGTTCAGGTAAGCCACCGCTGTGGTATTGTCCGAGGCCACTTGGACAGCCTTGCCGGTGAGAAGGGTTTCGAAGGACCGTAGAGCCTTCCAGACGGCCAACAGTTCCAAGTAGTTGATGTGGTGCACCATCTCGTGGGGTGACCAAGTGTCGTTGACCGTGAGAGTCCCGCAGGCAGCCCCCCAACCGAGGTTGCTTGCGTCGGTCAGTATTTGTATGGTTGGTTGCGGGGGGTAAAAGTTCTTCCCCGCGGCCACGTTGAGTGTAGTCGTCCACCACAGCAGTTGGTCCTTCAGTTCCGGAGACGGGGTCAACCGTTTGGACTGGCTCTCCCGGAGTGCGTCGAATTCGTGAAGAAGCCACGACTGCAGGGACCGGAATTTCAACTTGGCGTGGGGAATCACTGCCGTTGTTGAGGCCATCAGGCCTAGAAGTCTCTGAGCCTTCTTCGCCCGGACGTACGGTTTGGTGCGAAGGTCGCTCACCCCTTGTGCAATGTCCTGCAAGCGCTTCTGGGGTGCGAAGGCTCTGGTGGCAAGCGAGTCGAGTACCGCTCCAATGTACTCGACGCGTTGAGAAGGAGCCAACTTCGATTTGGTGAAGTTGATCCTGAGGCCGAGACTCTCCATGAGGTGGACCGTGTATTGTGTGTCCTGGACGGCTGACGATTTGGTGGGGGAGACAATCAACCAGTCGTCGATGTAAGGGAAGACCCTGATGCCCCGCTGGCGGAGGAACGCGGCCACTGGAGCCATGCATTTGGTGAAGACTCGTGGTGCCGTGGCCAGACCGAACGGTAGACACCGGTACTGGTACACAGAGTTTCCGATGCGGAAACGGAGGAACCGTCCGTGTTCCTCGAGGATGGAGACATGGAAGTAGGCATCCTTGAGGTCTATGACTGTGAACCAGTCCCCTTTGTTGATGAGGGGAAGGACGGTTTGCAGGGTCACCATCCGGAACTTCCTGGTGTGGATGCATTTGTTCAGGCGGCGCAGGTCCAGGATCGGGCGGAGGCCTCCGTCCTTCTTCTGGACCACGAAGTACCTCGAGTAGAAGCCGTTGTCCCAGTCGGACGGTGTTACCCGCTCGATGGCTCCCTTGGAGAGAAGGGTTGATATTTCTTCCTCCAAATGGTGGGACGAGGTGGTGAGACGATGTCTTCCTACCCGAGGTACCCGCACGAACTCGATGGCGTAGCCAGAGGACAAGATCTTTAAGACCCACTGGTCGTCCGTGATGCTCGACCATACCTGAAGGAAGTTCCGAAGGGGGAGGTACGGGATGTGGAGCGAGAGAGACTCGGCCGTCGCAGCTTCAAACGCGAGACTTGGACTTCGCGCTCGAACGCTTGTCCCGTCCGTAGGGTCGGTAGCGGGGTTTGTGTTGACGCATCTGTTTGTAGGAGCTGGATCTAGGCTGCTCCGGCGGCCCCTGCTGCTGCGGGTTGCCCTGGAATCGCCGTGTGAACGGCTGGAACCTCGGCCTGGAGGGCGGAGCCGGCGTGGTGAGCCCCAGGAACTTGGCCGTGGAGTTTGTCTGGCGCATCTCATTCAGGACCTTATCGGTATCCTGCCCGAAGAGGCCCTGCCCGTCGAAGGGAAACTCCTCGATGAGCTTTTTCATAGCGTCATCGAGGGAGGTGTCCCTGAGCCAAGCTTGGCGACGGAGAAAGATTGTGGAGGCCATGTCTTTCGCCACATAATCGTTGATGTGCCTGGCAGTGCGCATCAGTTGCTCGGCGACGAAATCCCCTTCGGTGGCCAGTGCGTCGATCCGCTTCTGGGCGTCGGCGGGCAGTTTCGCAGTCTCAATCTTCACCTGCTCCCAGAGGTGAGATTGATACAGGCCCATGGCGGCCGAGTAGTTGGCGGCACGGAAGAATAGGGAGCCGGTGGCGTAGAATTTACGGCCCACCGCGTCCAGTTTCTTTCCTTCCGGCGTCGAGGGAACCGGGAACCCGCTGGTGGCCGTCCTATGCTGGAAGGCCTTGACCACCAGGGAATTCGGCAGGGGGTGCGCCTGCAGGAACTCTGCGTCCTCGTCCAGGACTCGGTACATGCTGTCGAGCCTGGACGAAACGGAGTGCGCCGCCAAAGGTTTTGTCCATGTTGCCCTCGCCGAAGTCATCATGGAGGGGAGCATGGTTATATGGACCGGCCGTACAGCTCGCCTGTCTAGCTTCGCGGTCATCTGATCCTCACCCTCCAGCGGCGGTTGATCCACTTTGAGGTTGAGTGCGGTGCCCAGCCTTGTGAGCATGGCGGTCAGCGAACGTTGGTCCTCACCACGCGGTGGGCCCACCACGCCGATGTTCTGCTCCGGCGTGCGCTCGGCGTCGACGTCTCCCTCGTCCTCCGACGACGATGAGCTGGATTCATCGGAGGACGAGGGAGGAACTCTTTCATCCACGTCGGGACCGCGCCAGTACGGCCTGGGCGGGATGGGAGTCCACCGCCTCAACGTCCGGACCACGCCATGACGGTTTGGGTGGGCCGACGGAGCGGACACTCGACCCGCGGGAGGTCGGTGGGGCCACAGCAGGGCCGTCATGCCCGGGGCTTGCGGTGGTCGGGACCGGAGCCGCAGAGGCCGCAGGTATGGAGGTCTGGAGCTTGTTCGCAAACGACGCCATGAACTCAAACATCTCACGGAAGAGCGCCATCTGAGGTGCGTCTGGGGTCGCTGTGGTAGCCGACGGAACGGTGGCTGACGAAACGGTGGCAGGCTGAGGTGGCGGCGAAATGGTCGCCGGAACGGTGGCGATCGCGTCGTCTGTCGGCGTCCTGGGCCTTGGGGAGACGGAGGCCTGCCTCGTGGGCGAACGGTTTCTTCCCCGAGGGGGAGAGGGGAGCACCTGAAGTGGGCGAGCTGGAGCCCCAGCCCTGCGTCCTTTTTCAGGCGACCCGGAAGACGACCGTCCTCCCCAGATGGAAGACCCTGGAGAAGGGCATCGAGCAGTGGAGAACGGCGGTGAAGGCCCGGGAGAGGCGGGCGTGCGCGGGGTGGGAGGAAGCGACCGTCTCTTCTCCGACCCATGCTTGCGCTTCTTCTCCCCGTTCTTGTCTCTCTTCTTCTTCCTCCTAATCGGAAGCGTGGAAGAAGAAGCGGGAGGCGGCTGGGAGGTCCCGGCGGAGGTAGAGGCGGCCGCGGTGGAAGCTAAAGCGAGCTCCATCAGATGAGCCTTGAGCCGGTTGCTTCGGTTCTGCACCGCAAGGCGCGTAAACTTCTTGCAGTGCGGGCAAGACTGGCTCTGATGCGACTCTCCCAAACAAAAGAGGCACAGGCTGTGACCGTCGGAAGCCGGGAACTTCTTATGGCAAGCCGTGCACTGTTTAAAGGCTGCAGCCATCAACCGGGGAAAAAATTCTTCCAGTGGAAGTCCAAGCGGGTACCCCGAAGGGCGGACCAGCCGCCACCCCCTTGAGGGGGGAGACGGTGATCGGAGCGAAAAACGAGCTACTGAGTCCACTCGAAGGGAGAAACAGCACCGGGGTGGCAATCCTGCCCAAAGGACAAGATTGCCGGCAAAAATTGTAGAATTCGCTAAAGCTTTCCCTCGGAAGGGCGAGAAAAAAAATTGAGAAGCTCTCGACGATCGTCCTGCTGCTACAGCGGAAAGAAGAGAACTGAGGTAAAATGGCGCGCGGGCGCCTCAGGGTGGGCGGTACGGTGGGCGGTCTTACCGCCAAAACTTTAGACCAATAGCTTTTCAAGCCTCCGATCTCCGTTCTGCGCAGGCGCATAACCCATGAGTGGGGATTCACAAACTATACGAAGGAGAACAATGTTTCCAGTTTTATACTCAGCTGTATGAAATTGGTTATGTTAGGTAAAGGTCACCCATGATCAAAAGGCAGTCGTATCCGACTCTAGGGTTCAGTGATCATTTCTATTTATAGCCAAAAAGCCAGCACTGTTTTGCGTCTGCAGGAGTTTCCATGGACATGTGGCTGGCATGACTAAACACCGGAGTGCACGGAACGCTGTTTATCTTCCCACCGAAGTGGTATCTATTTATCTACAGTACTTGCAATTTCTTGCTTTCGAACTGCTCGGTTGGCAAGAACTAGGACAGAGATGGGAGCTCATTCCAACATGTAGCACTCGGGTCTCAAAATGCTGACTTGCCGACCCTCCAGTCATCAAGTTCAGCATCTTAACCACTAAGTCAGCGCAGTCCCTTGGTTATGTTAATGTCCCTTAAATACAATGTCAAAGGGTCCTGGTATACTGAACTCCCTTTAATGTTGTTATAGCACTAATGCAGATTATTTTAAAATTTACCATCTCAATGTACAAAACTTCGGGTCTCATTCCTCCCCCCCACCCAATGCTATAATATTTCTAGTTTTATTTGAACGATGCAGATCCATTGCAGTGACATTAAACTTGGACAAGTTTGAAATTAAGCTGGATCCATGCTCTTTAATAATATTTATTTCCATCCTCCCAAAGGCCTCACTTAAAGATCTTAGTTTAATTCAAACATAGCTTACCTTGTAAATTCTGCGTATTAATACAGATGCAAAGAAATGCAATGATAGTCTCAGTTCATCCACAGAGGATTCATCGTCAGATATATCTCTGCAAATTTGTAAAAAATGTGTAACATGTCAAAATCTATTACCAACTATAATCAGTATGTTACTAACTGATTAAAAATCATGTAGTTTGAAGAAATATTACATAAAAATATTGAAATAACTGATTACATAGAAAAAGTAAATATATAGAAAACAAAAATGAGAAAGTAATTCTCACAGATATAACTCAGTTGTGTTTTACACCAGTACCTAGATTTTTGTTTTGTTTTTACAGAAATAAAACATTTATTAAAAAAAAAGAACTAGGTTGATTAGTCAAACAGCTCTTGAGAAGGAAGTGAGTTTTATCACACAATATCCTTAATATTTTAAGCACTGTATGTTGTATTTAACTGGCCTCACTCTTCTGATACAATGCTTTTTGAAAAAGTAGAAAACAGGGGAGACTGTGATAAATAACAATTGTTAGATAAGCAGACTTGGGAAGGAGGGAATTTTCAGCAATTCTTTTTCAAAGGTCCCCAAAATCTTCTAGCTTGAAGAAAGTTTTGCCAAAAATATTTATCGTGGAGCTTAAAAATACTTGTTGATCCATGCATCAATAGTGCTAACCAAATCACATTATTTTGCACTGGAAAATTTGATAGAAAAAAAAAATCACCACTTGTTAAAATTAACTTTTCACAGTGACTTCAACTAGACCAAAACACAACTAAATGCATAATCCAACCATAAACTATGACCATCTTAATTATTTGAATTTATCTCAGTACCATGACACAAGCAGTAAGATGCACTACAGCACTTGAACTTGGTCTAACCCGGGGCAAATAAGATATTCAGAAAAGGAACGAGGCATCTAGATTTTTTATTGAGCATTTCAAAATGTTAAAAAAAAAATCCAAAGGTGAACTCTCCTTCATGTGGAAAGACAACAAACACGTCAGAGATATGAGGCTACGCTTGGTCCCCTTCAAACACAACCCTGGACATAAAGGTATAAGAAATATTATGGCCGAAACTACATATATAACATAACAACCCATTATTAAAACGAAATCATAATGCTGTTTTGGAAAAGCACACGAAAAATAATAACAAAAATCTGACCTGTACCAAGGATATACAAAGTTATCCAGTAGTAGTTCGAACACCTGTACACAACAGAGTAAATATTAAATAATATATTAAAGTATGTCCAGTTAGAGCCAACAACATACCTAGCACGTATATTTCAGGATCAAGATCTGAAGATCCCGAACATTTCCTTTTATCGAACAAAAACTTCAGAAAGGTGCTGCATGTATTTTTAGGATAGGCAGAGTTTCAAAACTTACATTTTTTTTAGTGTAAACTTTAGAATTCTCAGCCGCCTAGCTGTTGGGTTTTGGGAATTGTATACTCAAAGAAGTAACTGTCTCTATATCCTGAGATGTCTTTATAAACTCTAAGCTTCTAATGCTCAACCCGTTCTCATTCGCATCTGTCATGGTAAAAATAATGAGAACTGTTATTACAGCCTGTATCTGCAATGCTTCACATTCCTGTGATATGGGATAGAAGCACCTTCTCATTTGACACACAGTGAACAATTTAAGCATCTTCTTCTTTACTTCCTCTTTTACCACTTCGGGTGTCAAGGGAAATACATGGTTCTTGTTCTTGTACTTCTTGCAGGCTCAACCAGTGTTATTTGGTGTGGTTGTGGTATGTCTTTGATGCTATTACATCATGTATCTGCAGTGCTTTGCACTCCTGTAATTGGTGGTGGCTGCTGCAACTCATATCCGAGAAAGCATTTTTTTTCTGAAGCAGGAAAAATGCCATTGGCATGAATTTGTTTAAGGTGGATCCCAGCTTGCCATCAAGTGACCCACACACTATGATCACGGAGCCATCTCCTGCAGCACATATGAAAAGAGAAGTTCGGTTTCACTTACCAGTGATAACTTTCGTTCTTCGAGTATATAGTTTGTGAATACATACTCATGGGTTATGCGCCTGCGCAGAACGGCCGATCGGAGGCTTGAAAAGCTATTGGTCAAAAGTTTTGGCGGTAAGACCGCCCACCGTACCGCCCACCCTGAGGCGCCCGCGCGCCATTTTACCTCAGTTCCATACTTAAGCCAAGCACAGGATAAACCAATTGATCTCATCCGTGCAGCTCAAGAGGGGAGGCAGGGTGGGTAGTGTGTATTCACAAACTATATACTCGAAGAACGAAAGTTATCACTGGTAAGTGAAACCGAACTTTCTCCTTCGTATAGTTTGTGAATCCACACTCATGGGAGATTAGCAAGCTCACACTTACTTGGTCGGTGGGCAGTCGGATGAGATGATCCCACGATGAAGATGATGACGGTCAGGCAGGGTGAACTGTCAAGGGCGATGGGCCTGGAGCCCCCGAGTGAGGACGACACGGCCAAGCCTGGCGTCCGCAGTGGCTCTGGTGTCCACCCTGTAGTGCTGGACAAATGTAGAAGGTCTGGACCAGGTGGCAGCCTTACAGATGTCCTCAAGCGGTGTGCCCTCCAGAAAGGCCGTGGAGGTTGCAACCACTCTGGTAGAGTGTGCCCTGACATGCGGTGGAGGGGGCAGCGATGCCGACTCGTAGGCCAAGTAGATGGTAGAGGTGATCCATTTGGAGAACCGCTGTGCAGAGATGGGTTCACCTTTGGACTTGCCCCCATACGCCACGAAAAGGCGTTGTGACTTCCTGAACTCCCTGTCCTGCTGGTGTAGAACAATAAAGCTCGTTTGACATCCAGCGTGTGCCAAGTCCTTTCTTGGGCGTTAGTGGGGTTCTGGAAAAATGTAGGCAAGGAGATAGTCTGTGCCATATGAAACTGGGAGACCACCTTGGGAAGAAAGGTGATGTCTGCTTGGAGTACCACACGGTCATTGAAGAATTGAAGAAAGGGTGCATCTGCCCGCAGGGCAACTAGCTCACCAGCTCGTCGAGCAGACGTGATGGCCACAAGAAAAGCCGTCTTCCAAGTGAGGAGGCGAGCATCTGCGGTAGCCATGGGCTCGAAAGGAGTCCTGGTGAGCGCGTTGAGGACGGTAGAGAGTGACCATTGGGCCGTCGGAGTCCTGACCGGAGGGAAGGCGTTGCGTAGCCCCTTGAGGAAACGCTTCACCGTTTGGTCGCAGAAAGCGCCAGAAGCGGGCAAGCCAGCCGGCGAGTGAGCCACCACCGCCGCGAGGTGTACTCGGATGGAGGTGATGCTGAGGCCAGACTCCGCCAGATGGAGGAGGTAGGTCAAGACGTCCTGCAGTCCCACCTGTGAGAGGGACGTCTGCTGGGATGCCAGGAAAGCACAAAAGCGTTTGTATTTGGAAGCGTAGGACTTCCTTGTGGAAGGGCGCCTGGCTAGTTCCAGGATCCTGGACAGTCTGGGGTTATCCTCCATGCGGTGAGGTGGAGGCTGGGCAGGTCTGAGTGGTGAAGCTGGCCCTGCTCCATTTGGAGAAGCGTCGGTGACTCCGGTAGCGTGCGATGCTGAGATGACATGCGCAACAGCAGCGGAAACCATGGTTGACGAGGCCATGCTGGGGCCACAAGGATTGCGCTGGTCCTGTGTGGTACATTTTGGTGAGAACCTTCTGGACCAGAGGAAACGGAGGAAAAGCGTAGAAATAGTCCTGATCCCACCATTTCATGAAGGCATCGCCCTCGGAGTTCATCCCGATGCCTGCCCTGGAGCTGTACCTGTGGCATTTCGTGTTGGACTCCGATGCAAAGAGGTCGATGTTCTGAGTCCCCCAGGCCTCGCAAAGCGACTGAAAAACCTCGTCGTTCAGTTCCCATTCGTGGGTCGTCGAGGTGAGGCGGCTGAGATGGTCGGCCAGGACATTCAGCTTGCCCTGAATGTGCACTCCAATCGGGAAAATGTGCCTCTCCAGGCACCATTCCCAGAGTTGCACAGCGAGGTAAAGAAGGGTGGTGGATCGTGTTCCTCCCTGCTTGTTCAGATACGCCACCGCCGTGGTGTTGTCCGATGCCACTTGGACCGCCTTGCCCATGAGCAGGCTCTTGAAGGAACGGAGGGCCTTCCAAATGGCCAGTAGCTCCAAGTAGTTGATATGGTGCACCATCTCCTGAGGCGACCAAGGGTTGTTGACCGTGAGAGTCCCGCAGGCAGCCCCCCAGCCGAGGTTGCTTGCGTCGGTTAATATTTGCAACGAGGGTTGCGGGGGGTAAAAGCTCTTCCCCGTTGTCACGTTGAGTGGCGTCGTCCACCACAGTAGCTGGTCCCTCAGCTCCCGAGACGGAGTTAGCCGTTTGGACTGACTCTCCCGGAGCGCGTCGAATTCGTGTAGAAACCACGACTGTAGGGACCGGAACTTTAACTTGGCGTGGGGGACCACAGCCGTCGTTGAGGCCATAAGGCCTAGCAGTCTTTGAGCCTTCTTCGCTCGGACGCTCGGTTTGGTGCGAAAATTGTCCACCCCCTGCGCGATGTCCTGCAAGCGCTTCTGGGGTGCAAAGGCTCTGGTGGCAAGCGAGTCGAGTACCGCTCCGATGTACTCGACGCGTTGAGAGGGAATCAGCTTCGATTTGGTGAAGTTGATCCTGAGGCCGAGACTCTCCATGAGGTGGACCGTGAATTGCGTGTCCCGAATGGCCGACGAGCTGGTGTGGGATACAATCAGCCAGTCGTCGATGTATGGGAAGACCCTGATTCCCCGCTGGCGAAGGAAGGCAGCCACCGGAGCCATGCATTTGGTGAAGACTCGTGGTGCCGTGGCCAGACCGAACGGTAGACATCGGTACTGGTACACCGAATCGCCGATGCGGAACCGGAGGAACCTTCGGTGCTCCTCGAGGATGGAGACATGGAAGTAAGCGTCCTTGAGGTCTATGACCGTGAACCAGTCCCCTTTGTCGATGAGGGGAAGGACGGTCTGCAGGGTCACCATCCGGAACTTCCTGGTGTGGATGCACTTGTTGAGGCGGCGCAGGTCCAGAATCGGGCGAAGTCCGCCGTCCTTCTTCTGAACCACGAAGTACCTCGAGTAGAAGCCGTTGTCCCAATCGGGCGGCGCCACCCGCTCGATGGCTCCCTTGGACAGAAGAGTTGATATTTCTTCCTCCAAATGGGGGGACGAGGTGGTGAGACGATGTCTTCCTACCCGAGGCGCCCGCACGAACTCGATGGCGTAGCCAGAGGACAAGATCTTTAAGACCCACCGGTCGTCCGTGATGCTTGACCATACCTGGAGGAAGTTCCGGAGGGGGAGGTACGGGATGTGGAGCGAGAGAGACTCGGCCGTCGCAGCTTCAAACGCGCGACTTGGACTTAGCATCCGAACGCTTGCCGTGCCCGTATGGTTGGTAGCGGGGCTTGTGCTGGGACCGTTGCTTGAAGGAGCCAGACCTTGGCTGCTCCACGGGGCCACCCTGTTGTGGCGGGTTCCCCTGGTACCGCCGCGTGAAGGGCTGGAATCTCGGCCTGGCAGCCGGAGCCGGCGTGGTGAGCCCCAGGAACTTGGCGGTGGAGTTGGTCTGCCGCATCTCATTGAGGACCTTGTCCGTGTCCTGCCCGAAGAGACCCTGTCCGTCGAAGGGAAACTCCTCGATGAGCTTCTTCATAGCATCATCGAGGGAGGTGCCCCTAAGCCAGGCGTGGCGACGGAGCAGGATCGCAGACGACATGTCCTTCGCCGCATAGTCATTTATATGCCTGGCTGTTCGCATTTGTTGCTCCGCCAGGAAATCGCCCTCGGATGCCAGCGCGTCGATCCGTTTCTGGGCGTCGGCAGGTAACGTCGCCGTTTTGGCCTTCACTCGCTCCCAGAGGTGAGACTGGTACAGGCCCATGGCGGCCGAGTAGTTGGCGGCGCGGAGGAAGAGGGAACCGGTGGCGTAGAATTTACGGCCCACCGCGTCCAGCTTCTTCCCTTCCGGGGTCGAAGGCACCGGGAACCCGCTGGTGGCCGTCCTGTGTTGAAAGGCCTTGACCACAAGGGAATCGTTCTCGTCCAGGACTCTATACATGCCGTTGAGCCTGGACGAAACGGAGTGTGCTGACACCGGCTTCCTCCATGTCGCCTTCGCCGACGTCAACATGGACGGCAGCATGGTGATGTGTACCGGCCGTACCGCCCGTCTGTCCAGCTTGGCGGTCATTTGGTCTTCACCTTCCAGTGGGGGCTGGTCCACCTTCAGGTTCAGAGCGGTGCTGAGCCGTGTCAGCATGGCCGTAACCGAGCGTTGATCCTCACCACGCGGTGGGTCAACCGCGCCGATGGCCTGGTCCGGCGTCCTCTCGGCATCGACGTCTCCCTCGTCCTCCTCCGAAGAGGCGCTGGAGTCATCTTACATCCACGTCGGGACCGCGCCAGTACGGCCTGGGCGGGCCGGCGGGATGGGAGTCCACCGCATCGACATCTGGACCAACCCGCAACGATGTGGGTGGGCCAGCGGAGCGGATACTCGACCCTCGGGAGGTCGGAGGGGCCACAGCAGGGTCAACATCCCTGGGGCTTGCGGTGGTCGGTACCGGAGCCGCAGAGGCCGCAGGCATGGAGGTCTTAAACTGGCTGGCAAAAGTCTGAGCCATGACCTCAAACATCCTCTTCAGGAGCTCCATCTGGGCTGGATCCGGCATCGTCGGGAGCGACGAAACGGTGGCCGACGAAACGGTGGCTGGTATAGGCGGCGACAAAACGGTGGCCGGCATGGTGATAGCCGCGTCGTCAAGCGTTGGAGTCCTGGGCCTAGGGGAGACGGAGGCCTGTCTCGTAGGCGAACGGGCCCTTCCACGAGGCGGCGACGGGAGTACCTGAAATGGGCGAGCTGGAGTCCCAGCCCTGCGTCCTTTTTCAGGCGATCCAGAGGAGGATCGTCCTCCCCAGATGGAAGACCCAGGCGACGGACATCTTGCGACCGAATATGGCGGCGAAAGTCCCGGAGAAACAGGGGTGCGCGGAGTAGGCGGGAGCGATCGCCTCTTCTCCGACCCGTGTTTCTTCTTCTTCTCCCCGTTCTTGTCCCTCTTCTTCTTCTTCTTGATGGGAAGAGTGGAAGAAGCCGAAGGCGGAGGAGGCTGAGAGACACTAGCCGAGGTAGAAGCGGCCGCGACGGGAGCCAGAGAGAGTTCCATCAGGTGGGCTTTGAGCCGGTAGCTCCGGTTCTGCACTGCCAGATGGGTGAATTTCTTGCAGTGAGGGCAAGACTGGCTCTGATGAGACTCTCCGAGGCAAAAAAGGCAGAGGCTTTGCCCGTCGGAGGCCGGAAACTTTTTCAGGCAAGCCGAACACTGTTTGAAGGCCGCGGCCATCAAAGAAAAAATTCTATCAACGGAAGTTTCTGGAACGCGGATACCCCGAAGGGCTGGCCAGCCGCCATCCCCTTGAGGGGGGAAACGGTGACCGAAGCGAGTAGGTAACTGAGTCCACCAGAAGGAAGAAACAGCACCGGGGTGGCGATCCTGCCCAAAGGACAAGATCACCGCAAAAATTGAAAAGTTTGCCAAAAGACTTTCCCTCAGACGGGCGAAAAAATTGAGGAAGCTCTCAACGATCGTCCTGCTGCTACGGCGGAAAGAAGAGAACGGAGGTAAAATGGCGCGCGGGCGCCTCAGGGTGGGCGGTACGGTGGGCGGTCTTACCGCCAAAAACTTTTGACCAATAGCTTTTCAAGCCTCCGATCGGCCGTTCTGCGCAGGCGCATAACCCATGAGTGTGGATTCACAAACTATACAAAGGAGAACATGCAAGATTTAACACCAGTATGGTACTATAATGGATTGCCGCAGCGTTGAGGATATTATCAAGGTATGCCTTCACAGTCAATCCATCCGGTATGGCCTCTTCCACCTCATCATCACTGGGAATCAAAAAGTGGTTCCTCTTCTGCTTATTTTGCTATTGGGCCACTCCTGTAATATTGGATAGAAGAAACTTCTCATTTAACACACAGTGAACAATTTAAGCATCTTCTTCCTCTTTACTTCCTCTTTTACCACTTTGGCTGTTGAGGGAGATACAAGGTTCTTGCTCTTGGACTTCTAGTGGTCTCAAACAGTGTTGTTGTGATATGTCTTTTATGTTCTCTCTCCATCTTCATCGGTGTCTGTCATGTGCTCTTTGGCTTTCTCCTCTTTTTCTATATGCCTCATACAGTATGGAAGAAACTGCAGTGGCTCAAGTGGCTAAAATGCTAACTGGGAGGTGGAAGGTCAGCAGTTCAATTCCCGAGTACTGCAGGATGGAATGAGCTCCCGTCTTTGTCCCAGCTCCTGCCAACCTAGCAGTTTGAAAGCAAGAAATTGCAAGTAGATAAATAGGTACCACTTCGGTGGGAAGGTAAACAACATTCCGTGCGCTCTGGTGTCTAGTCATGCCTGCCACATGACCACAGAAACGTCTGCAGAAGCAGACAGCGCTGGCTCTTCGGCTTTGAAACAGAGATGAGCACTGAACCCTAGAGTCGGATATGATTGGCTTTCGAGCAAGGGAAACCTTTACCTTTACCTACGGTATGGAAACCCAAGACATTCTCTCCAAATGGGCAAACCACTTTATTTGTTGTTTCTGTATAAGGAGATCAACTGGAGAATTGGCGTATTAGTGGTGAAAGCATTCAGTAACATACCCAGCACCATCAGTCAGAGGTAAAGCCCCTCCACTATGCAAGGCCGTTTAAAAAGCAGCACATTGCTCCAGAATGGCACATGCTCCCACCCTCAAGTCAACAAAGAGCTTCTTCACACAGTCCACTGGTTCCTTTAACACCAATGCAGTGATCAGGAGCAATCCAAAACAATTACCTAACCACTGATGCGGTGACTCAAAAATAATGAAAAATAATGAACTAAAAAACGCTGAGAGGGACAACATACGATTAAACATGGCAGGAATACTCACAATTTGGGAATATATACCTGGGAAATGCACATTTCTGGCACTCAAAGCAAAAATTACTACCCCTCCTGTTCTTTTTTTTAATGAGACAAATAACATTAGATTTCTAAGCAGTTACCTCTGAAACAGAAGCATCAACTTTAGAAGGAACATTCAGGTCCCACCACGGCTGATAATTTTCTAAAAGTGATGCACGTCTATTAAAGAATGAAGAAACAGTTCAGTAGTGTTCTATTCATTTTTACTAGATACAAATATGGTTACAGTGCAAAACATTCAACTCACCTGTGCCTATTACATTTGATGTTACCACATACATCACAGCTGGAACCCTGGGAATATGTTTCTTGCAGTTCTAATTGCTAGCCAGAATAAAACAAAGGGAACGTTCAGTTTTCACAAGCCTAGCAAAACAATTATACATTCCCCATGTTTAATTAAATGTAAGGCAATTGACATACAGTATAATTATATTGCACCGAAATGACGGTGTAAAACTGCTTTAGAAGTGGAACAGATTTATTTACGCCGCAATCACAAACATGTGTTTAATTGGGTGCTGATAATAAGGTCCAAGTTATATCCTGATGCCAGGCTACCTACAATTATTTCAGCAGATGACTCCTCCAACACAGAAAGTAGAGGGGTAGATTTTATACACAATTATGTAAAGGTAATGATCTAACAAGTCTGATCAGGTTATCCTCCTATGGTAATAAAGTAGACCATACTGCCAGCAACTCAACGCCAAGTGTCAGGCAGTGTTTAACTAACCTGACAATGCTGAGGACTAATGTCCTTGGGTGCCGAATTCCACAGGGAAGGGTGATGGTCCCCAAGTGGAATAAATCCCACTTGAATCCATCTTGATGGAGGGCAGCAGCTTCATCAATACTGGCCTGGAGCTGATGAGGACTTTGAGTGCCAAAAGGGCTCAGGACCAGAAAGTGAGTCGTGGAGTTGGATCAGTGATATGGGTGTCATGCTGCAATGTGGAAGGCAGATGAAAGGCCACTGCATTATATTCTCAGGACAGTCATCATGGCTGATCATGGTTAGGGTTAGGGTACTTAAGAGACCGCATCACCCCAAGGACATCTGCCAGCCCCACTAGAGCGGACTGGGGGGGGCTCTCTTATAGTTCCATCTGCTAGAGAGGCTCGCCTCTCTAGCATGAGGAGGGCCTTCTCTGTGTCTGCTCCGGTCCTGAGGAACCTCCTGCTAACTGAACTTCATCTCCAAGCAGAGCTTTTCTCCTTCCGCAAGAACCTGAAGACCTGGCTGGGGGGACAGCCACATTGGGCTGGTTTGTCTAAGGTATTCCAGCTTTGTCAGGTGGTATTGGAGGGCACTTTTAAAAAATAAATAAGTAATTTTGATAATTTTATAATTTTTAACGTTAAGCTTATTTTTAATGTTTTTAATTGTTTTCTGTGATGTTTTATTGTTAATGGGTAAGATGCCAGGAGTCGCCTCAGAGAGGGGGCGGCAGTAAAAATGCGACTAAATAATGATCGCCAATATTCGGATTTGGATTCAGCAGGAGGAGGGGGGGAATGAGTTCCTCAACCCAAGAAAACAAGTATCACATTCAAATGCAAGGAAGCTTATATAGGTGAGAGGGAGGCTGGGCCTCTTCACCTTCACCCTCTCTTTGCCGGAACTCTGACATTTAAAGTGAGTCCACTTGTCTGTAAGGCCACAGGCAGCAAGAGTGTCCTAGAGTTCCCACTTATGCACAACTTTTTCACTTGCAACTGAATACAGTACAGGCACAGACCCCGATACAGACATGACTTAAGACAGAGTCACAAGTAAAATTATGGATGTCCCTCCATTGGATTAGTTTGGGGGCAAAGTCTTTGAATTATCACTAGATTAAAAAAACCAGATGATATAAAACAACATAAAGCAGAAATATCCTTCGTTTTTCATTATGGTGTAATTACCATTTAATACAAGACTATAACTTCATCCACAAACGTATGCATTTTACAAATGTTGCTGTGTTATCTAGTAAAATAACAGCTATCAATTATTTAGTCGATTAATCATCTGTTTTTAATCCATTACTAGCATAGTTTGCCCGGCGTTGCCGGGCTGTTATAAACTGTGATCAGCTTTTTTGGGGTTTTTTTGTGGATTAAAAAAAAGAACAAAGGATGATATAATTCTTTCAAATTGTTTTATTTAACCAAATAATGTTTTAGTTTGGGGGGGGGGTTTAATAGTTGTACCGTAGGTATTATTTTAAAAAATGTGTAAGTACATGTTTTTTACATTCAATGTTTTTAAACTGTGTTTAGATGTTTTGCATTTTTATTTGAGTTAAAACTCAACACAGGATGTTATAAATCTTTTTATTTTATTTTTTTTTTAACATATGTTTGTGATTTGTGTAAACTTTTGATTTATTGTTATGTTGTGGCCTCTAGGTGGGGCTGTTGTATCTTTTTGAGTTGTTTTTTCTATTCTGCCCTGCAGGTGGTTGTTCTGTTTTAGTTTCACGTGTTTTTTCTCTCCTGGCCTCTGGGTGGGGCTTGTTCCAGTAAGTAGTCTCTTTGTTTCTTCATTTCTGTTCCGGTCGTCGTGGAGGGAGGACGTGCTGGTGAGTTGTCTGGTTTTCTTTCTTCTGGGGTTTTTCTTTGTTTTGCTTTTGTGGTGGTGGGCTGGGAGGTGTTTCTGTTTGTTCTTTTTTGTTTTGGTTGAGTTTTAGGTTTGTTTAATTGGTTTGGTTATGTCTGGTTTCGTTTAATTTTTCTTATTTCGTTGTTTATTTGTGTAATTAGTTGTTGTTTGTTTGTGCACTTTGTGATTTTTTGTTGTAGTTAGGTGTTTTGTATGTGGTTTTGTGTTATTGTGGATGTTTTTGTTTGTGTATTTTGTGGTTTATTTTTTTATCAATGGGTTTTTTTAATTATTGATTTATTTTTGTTTTATTATTTTTTAATAATGTTGGTGTTTATTTTTTGGTGGTTAGTTTAGCTTGAAGAACGGGCTGCCTGTGGGTTTCTCTTTTTCCCATTGCTGCTTTGAATTTTGGTTTAGATGCAGCAATGGGGGAAAGAAGGAGGAGGCAGTCAGCCGGTTCTTCTCCCAGGAAGGTTCATTAGGTAGGTCGGGGGAGAAGGAGGAGGCAGAGAAGAGCTTTCTCTGCCTAACGATGGTCCTCTCCTCTCTGTCTCCTTTTTCTCCCGGCTTACCTAACCGGAGATCGGCAGGCAGCGATCCGTAAGGGGTGGGGCTCTTCCTTGCGGATTGCTGGCTGTTGCTTTTGTATTTGGAAATACAAAGGCATCAGCCAGTCATCCGCCAGGGACGGTGCTTCTCCTGACGAACTGCTGCCTGTTTTTTTTTAGGGGGGGGGTTCCCACCCTGGCTCAACTTTACTTGAGGCTGGGAGTGGTCTCGCCGTGTCTTCGGCGGGGTAGCGTGGAGGAGAGGGAGTCCCTCTTCTCCTTGTTGCACCGGGAATGAAGGACGGCAGGTGTCTCGCGGTGGCGTTTTGTGGCTTTTTATTTTTCGTGGCTGTGAGGCGCTGAGTCTGCCTGCTGGGGACTTGCGCTCCTGTTGCGTTTTGTAAGTTTATTTTTTGCACGCCGGCTTTCTCAGCGTTCTGCACGCTCACAGCGCGCAGGACGCTAGGACTTGCAGTTTTGCGTTTGTGGTTTGCATTCATGCGGCAGGTTTTTTTCTGCAGCTCGATTTCAATTGGCCGCGACACATTTCCCAACGTTCTTTTTGCTTGCGCCTCTCAGCCTGATTGGCTGTGGCGTGGCGCAAAGAACGTTGGGAATTGAAGTTGTTTCCCTTTGTACGCTTCGTGGGGCTCTTGCCCCACTGGCGTGTTTCTCAAACATTTTGTGACCTCCGTGCCGGGTTCGGGCGAGTGCAGGAGGCTCGGTACGGGATAATGTGGACGGGTGCGGGAGCCTTTGTCACATTCCAACGGTTAACCCTTGGATTTATAGGTATAGATAACATAAATGTAGAAAACTAACAACTTTCAAAAGCCTGCTAATTATCAAAAAGTTACCTTTAACGGGCAAAGTATGGGAAACAGTCTGCTTAAACGTGTTTTTTTTTCATCTAACATTTTTTCTTTTTTCTCTCTTCAAAATCATGGATATTTTTACATGAAAGAATTTAAAAGTAATTTCCATTTAGTCCATGAATGTATAAGCAGGGTAGTTATGGGAGATATGACACATTTTCTAACATTATTTCCTTCTGCAATTGACTGGATCAAGAACCTGGACAAAGCACTGTGATGTGTATACATGCATATTTTATCATATTTTATTCAATTACTGTATTTTACCTATGCTTGTCATATATGTGTGTAAATGTTATATTGTTATCTGCCATGTGCTTATAAAAAGCCATATGATAAATAAATAAATAAATACTGATCCACCAAATAAACTTTTAACAGATCTATCAATTAAGACCAAATAAGCCTTCCAATCTGATAATAAATATATAAAGTATAGCTATTATGTATGTGCTGTATGTTGTTGTTGTTCAGTATAAAAGAAAATATATTAAACTAAGTATTACCTTAGTTTTATGGTTTACTGTAAATAGAATATTTGGTAAGAGGGAATCTGGTCCTAAAGAACGATAGAATGTGATGAATCCCGCAACAAACGACCAGAAGAACATCAAAATATGAAGATACCTTCAAATAAAGAAAACATTATTTTTGAGAAGAACATGCAGTCACTACAACATTTCTGCTGGCAAGTTTGGAAAACTATAACTGAGGCAATATATGCTACTATGTATAAAACAAATGCCTGAGAACACATAAACCAGATTTCTATTGGTCACTTATGCTAGCTTTATGTGCAGCTATGTAAATCACGACAAAAATTGCTACTAGTCAGCAAGTTACTATTTATACCTCTCATTGGGCACAAACTCAACTGGTATATGACAAGGAAGGGATACAAACAATGGCCTGTTAACAAGTAGGAATTTGGCACTACAATTTATGCTACTGCACTTACACCCCTGTAATTCACCAACAAAACTCTGCCCATCATGTACCATTTTACATCAAAAATACTATATAATACTATATCCTATCAGGATTGTGTCAGTAACAGCAGCCAATTAACAATTTCTTGCTTTTGAACTGCTAGGTTGGTGGGAGCCGGGACAAAGACGGGAGCTCAATCCATCCTGCAGTACCCGGGAATCGAACTCCGAGTCCCTTCCAGTCAGCGAGTTTAGCATCTTAACCACTTGAGCTACCGCAGTCCCACGTTTATTTACAAGGGCTTGACAGTTGGCGTGCTTCGTTGGAATGAAGAGCCCAACAGTGCCCTAATGCTTACAGGTGAAACTCGGAAAATTAGAATATTGTGCAAATGTTCACTCAGTTTAGTAATGCAATTTAAAAGGTGAAACAAACATATGAGATACTCACTACATGCAAAGCAAGATAGTTCAAGCCTTGATTTGTTATAATATTGATGCTTATGAAAACCCCAACCACCCCATCTCATGTACCCTATAATCATCACATAATCTCATGTACGCTGTACGCCATGATCATCACAATTATAACGAGTTAAGGCATGACATCTCTTGCTTTGCATGTAGTGAGTCTATGTGGGTTGCCCGCGGGAATAATTGGCAATTAAACCTCTCCCCAGGGGTTCACTCGGCTTTCGACAAATCCGGGGACCACCTGAGCTCGGCGGGAAAGGAAATTGGGAAGATAAAGCGAGCTAGTTAGAAATGAATCATAAACCTAGGCTGAGGGCAACAGTAGAGTAAGGCAAACAAGCCAGGGCAGACAGAGGACAAATTAGATGCCAGGAGTCAATACACATAGACCCCGAGATTAGAGCAGGAACAATGGGTTTCGCCAGCCCGATGTAATTAACTGCAGGCTGTCCATTAACCACAGGGCAATGTCCAAGAGCAGACATTGTAGCCGACCACCGGAAAATGCCACGTATGCAAGCATTCTGTATAGGGGCATCACGAGTGCCCTAGGCACGTGTCATAAACCCCAAGGCACAGAAATAAATATGTATCCCTGACTCTGACTGGGGCTGGATCTCACCCCACAATTGCCTCCACCTGTCTTCCTTGCGGCCAGCCATTCCTACATCTCTATCTCATATATTTGTTTCACCTTTTAAGCGAAATGAATGGACATTTGCACGATATTCTAATTTTCCGAGTTTCACCTATATCTAGTCAGGATAAACTTTTTTTGTCCCTTGTGCCATCCAAGGGATGCAACCGTGCTTTTGGAGGCCACCTCCACCCACCCAGAGATACTATACAGTGGATACTATTCAAACCTTCCTTGGCTGAACCCACAAAAGGAAACACACACACACACACACACACACACACACACACAAAGCCCACAGAAGGAAACACACAAAGCCCACAGAAGGACACACACGCACATACACACAACCCACAGAAGGAAACGCACACACACACACACAGCCAACAGACGGAAATGCACACACAAAGTCCACAGAAGGACACACACAACCCACAGAAGGAAACGTGCACACAGAGAGAGAGAGCTCACAGGACACACACACACACAGCCAACAGGACACACACGCGCACACAAACACACAGCCCACAGGACACACATGCACACACACACAACCCACAGAAGGAAACGCACACACATACACACAGCCCACACACACACAACCCACAGAAGGAAATGCACACACACACACAGCCCACAGGACACACATGCACACACACACAACCCACAGAAGGAAACGCACACACATACACACAGCCCACACACACACAACCCACAGAAGGAAATGCACACACACACACAGCCCACAGGACACATACAAACAGTCCACAGAAGGACACACATGCGCACACACACACACAACCCACAGAAGGAAACGCGTGCGCACACACAGAGAGAGCCCACAGAAGGACACACACACACAGCGAACAGGACACACACACGCACACACACAGCCCACAGGACACACATGCACACATACACAACCCACAGAAGGAAATGTGCACGCATACACACAGCCCACACACACACAACCCACAGAAGGAAACGCACACACACACACACACACAGCCCATAGGACACATACACACAGCCCACAGAAGGACACACATGCACACACACACGCGCACACACACTCACACAGCCCACA
The DNA here is from genome assembly GCA_035047345.1 of Bradypodion ventrale. Taxonomy (NCBI): domain Eukaryota; kingdom Metazoa; phylum Chordata; class Lepidosauria; order Squamata; family Chamaeleonidae; genus Bradypodion; species Bradypodion ventrale. The sequence continues at coordinate 180,760,788 of JAWDJE010000001.1, forward strand.
GGACACACACGCACGCACACACACAACCCAAAGGACACCAACGCACAGCCCACAGGAGGACACACACACACACACACAACACAGAGAAGGAAATGCACGCGCACACACACAGCCCACAGAAGGACACACACGCACACAGCCCACAGAAGGACACACGCACACACAACCCACAGAAGGAAATGCACACGCACACACTCACACAGCCCACAGAAGGACACACATACACGCACAACCCACAGAAGGAAACGCACACACACACACACACACACACACAGCCCACAGAAGGACACACGTGCACACAGCCCACAGAAGGACACACGTGCACACAGCCCACAGAAGGACACACACACACGCACAACCCACAGAAGGAAACGCGCGCGCACACACACACACACACAGCCCACAGAAGGACACACATACACGCACAACCCACAGAAGGAAACGCGCATGCACGCACGCACGCACGCGCACACACACACACACACAGCCCACAGAAGGAAACGCACATACACACAGCCCACAGGACACATGTGCACACAGCCCACAGAAGGAAACGCGCGCGCACACACACACACGCCTTACCGGCTGAGGAGGAGGGTGGTGGCCCCGCCGAGCGCCAGGAGGGCGCAGCACAAGAGCGGGTACTGGCGGCAGGTGTCACGCAGCGCCTCCACCCCGCGCAGGTGGCGGCGCAGCCCCTCCACCGGCACCCGCGGCCACCCCATCCCGGGAAGCCGCGGTTCCTTCCGCCCCGGGGGTGGGGGGGTGGAATCCTGATCTCCCTTCGATGCACTGAAAAGAGCCCGGCCTCAAAAACTTCCGGTTTCTCTCACATGACCACCACCCCCGACGCCCACGTGACTCTCCGCGTGTCCAGTCCACCAATAGGCGCGTCCCCACGCCGAGCCCTGCAGAACTTAGTAGCGGCGGAGGCGGAGAACTAAGCAAGAGAGCAGAATGAAGGACCTTCTTGGGCATGCCCTGAATGGATAGAGAAAACTTCCAGTCCGCCCGCTCAGATCCAGGAAGAGCTTTATGGCAGGAACAAACATTCTTGAGGGGCAAGTAAAGGGCAACGTCACCTTTGCTCGAAAGCCAGTCGTATCCGACTCTAAGGTTCAGTGCTCATCTCTTTGTTTCATAGCCGAAGAGCCAGCGCCGTCTGCTTCTCCAGACCTTTCCGTGGTCATGTGGCGGGCACATGATTAAGGACCAAGAGCGCACGGAACGCTGTTTACCTTCCCACGGAAGTGGTTCCTTATTTATCTACTTGCAATGTCTTGTTGCTTTCGAACTGCTAGGTTGGCAGGAGCTGGGACAAAGACGGGAGCTCATTCCGTCCTGCAGTACTCGGGTATCGAACTGCTGACCTGCCGACCTTCCAGTCAGCGTCTTTAACCAAATTAGAAGATGGAGGAAGGAGCTCAAGGGACAACATTAAAGGAGAATGGAGCTGAGGAACTCAACCTCCCCTACATCTCTTGGAGGACCCTGAATAGATTGAGACTTTGGAGTACCAACAGGTGAAACTCGGAAAATGAGAATATCCTGCAAATGTTCATTCATTTCACTTAAAAAGTGAAACAAATATATGAGAGAGACTCACTACATGCAAAGCGAGAGATGTTATGCCTTAATTCGTTATAATTGTGATGATCATGGTGTACTGTGTACATGAGATTATGTGATGATTATGGGGTACATGAGATTGGGGGGGGGGGGTTCATAAATTTAGCCATAAGCATCAATATTATAACAAAGTAAGGCTTGAGTTATCTCGCTTTGCATGTAATGAGTCTATCTCATATATTTGTTTCACCTTTTAAGTTGTATTACTGAACTGAATGAACATTTGCACGATATTCTAATTTTCTGAGTTTCACCTGTAATTACATAAAGAATATACATGATATAGTTTTGAATGAGTTTAGAATGAAGGTAGATTAAAATGATGAGTAAGATAAGCATTATTTTTATGTAGGTCTTGTATTTGTACTTGTATTTGCAATGTATTTTGAATTTTTGTATTTTTCTGTGCTGTTATCTTTGTATATTTTGAAAATTTAGTAAAAACTAATTTAAAAAGAAAAAATCCGGCTCATTTACTAGTCTGCAGATTACTACCAGGAATACACACCGATGAGGACTTTAAGGTTGGCCAACGGCCAAGCCAAGAAAGTGGCTTCATTTTGGCAGTCCAGGGTTTGATTGGGACATGAAAGAAGAAGAACCAGAAACATGCACCGATGAGGACTTAAGTCTGGCCAACGACACAGCCAAGAAAGTGGCTTCATTTTGACAGTCCAGGGTTTGACCGGGATTCCGGGACACAAAAGAACTCCGGGACACTAAACATCACCCACAGACGTTTCAGGGATAGGGAGGATCGTTCCTCGGGGTAGGGAGGTTGCTGCTTCCAGACCGGTGGCACGGCAGGGCTCCCGAAGTAACGTATCGCCACCACCGCAGCAGTAGATCCACAACTGATTTGGGGGGAGGTTTTGTCTGCCGTTTCTTCGGAAGTTAACCGGACAGGAGGAGGAGGGGGAAAGCGGACGGTCCGAAGGAGAGGCTTCCCTGAGCCGCCTCTTATCCGGAAAGAAAGCAGTACCGGCCACTTCTAGGCGCCCGATCGAAGTTTTCTCCCGCCTGGTTATGAGACGCGCAATGGGTCCGGGTGTCAGCGGAAGAACGGGACACCTTGGTCGGTTTTCAGCATGGAGGTATAAAAAAACAGGAGATGGCACTACAGGCTTCATGCTGTAAGTTTTTTGAAGCCAGTGGGCGTGGCCTGCCGCCACATTAGGTGGACCAAAACATTAGCAGACTACCATTTACAATTGCTTCTTGTGTTTTTTTTATTTTTATTTTTATTTTATAGTCATATTTGTATATGCCGCCCACTCAGGCAGAACCCGACTCAGGGCGGCATTACAGCAATTCTAAAAATACATAAAAAACATTATAAAACCCACATCCCACCCCATTTAAAAACCCATATCCCACCCAACCCCATCCACCTACTATACAAAAGGAAAGAAGAGAGAGTTCTTATAAAAGCCAGCAGGCGGGCACCATAGTCCCATTCGGGCCCCACACCTGCCCTGCCAGACAGGTCTTCACTCCTTTCCTGAAGGGCAGCAGTTCACTTTGGAGTCTTAGGTCTATTGGCAGGAGGTTCCAGAGAGTTGGTGCGGACACGGAGAAGGCCCTCCTTCGGGTGCTAGACAGATGTGCACCCCTAGTTGACGGCACTATTAGAGAGCCCCTCCGGTCCGCTCTGGTTGGACGGGCAGACACTCTTGGGACGATGCGGTCTCTAAGGTATCATGGCCCCCTGCCATATAGGGCTTTAAAGGTCAAAACCAGCACCTTAAATTGCACCCAGAGACAAACTGGTAACCAGTGCAGCTCCCGAAGTAGCGGTGAGGCATGGGCATATCGCCCACGCCCCATCACCACCCGGGCCGCCGCATTCTGGACCAGCTGCAGCCTCCGAATAGTCGTCAAGGGCAGCCCCATGTAGAGCGCATTACAATAATCTAGTCGGGAAGTAACCAGAGCATGGGTGACCATAAGCAAGGAGCCCCGGTCCAGGAGCGTGCGCAATTGGCGAATCACCCGAAGTTGGGCAAAAGCCCTCCTGGCCACAGCCGCTACTTGTTCTTCTAGCAGCAGCCGTGAGTCCAGAAGGATCCCCAAGTTGCGCACTGGGTCTGTCTGGGGCAAAACAGCCCCATCCAGTACCAAAGATGGTAACTCCCTGGATAACACGGGGCCCCCTATCCACAGCCACTCTGTCTTGCCGGGATTCAGCCGAAGCCCATTGACCCCCATCCAGACCCCAATGGCCTCCAGGCATCCGGATAGGATTTCAACAGCATCACTGGGGTCCCCACGGGCCGAGATGTACAGCTGAGTATCATCCGCGTACTGATGGTACCGCACCCCGTGGGAACGAATGATCTCACCCAGTGGCTTCATGTAGATGTTAAATAAGACAGGAGAGAGCACAGAGCCCTGAGGCACCCCATACTTGAGGGGCCTAGGGCTGGACCTCTCACTCTCTAACCACACCGACTGGGTACGGCCCTCCAGAAAAGAGGAAAACCAGGACAACACAGTGCCCTGGATCCCCAGTCCTTCGAGCCGTTCCAGAAGGATACCGTGGTCGACGGTATCGAAGGCTGCTGAGAGGTCAAGAAGAGCAAGGACGGATGGACAACCCCCGTCCCGCTCCTGCCAGAGATCATCCATCAGCACGACCAATGCCGTCTCCGTTCCATACCCGGGCCTGAACCCTGATTGAAAGGGGTCTAGATAATCCGCTTCCTCCAGGACACTCTGCAGCTGGCGCGCCACCGCCTTCTCCAAAACCTTACCCAGAAAGGGCAGGTTGGAAACCGGCCTGTAGTTGTTAAGGACAGCTGGGTCGAGGGACATTTTCTTCAGGAGGGGTCGCACCAAAGCATGTTTTAGCTGTGCAGGAAATACCCCCTCCCGTAAAGAAGCATTTATTATCCCCCCAACCCAGCCACCTGTTACCTCCTTGGAGGCTTTCACCAACCAAGTGGGACAGGGGTCCAAAGGACATGTAGTGGCACGAACAGTTGCAAGGAGCCTGTCCACTTCATCAGGGACAACAGGATCAAACTGATCCCAGATCGTACAGCAAGACTGTGCCCCGGCACCTCCCCGACCCTCCCCAGCCACGCCAGGGTTCAATCCTGAACGAATCCGATCGATTTTCTCCACCAGATGGTCAGCAAAGTCCTCAGCCGAACCCTGCCAACCGGGCACCGATCTCCCCCTACCGAGGAGGGACCTGGTTACCCGGAACAGGGAGGCTGGGCGATTATCAGCGGAGGCAATAAGGGCGGTGAAGTATTGCCGCCTCACCACCCCCATCGCCACTAGGTAGGCCCTAATAGCAGCTCTAGCTAGTGTCCAATCGGAGTCATCCTGGGTCTTCACCCAGCGGCGCTCTAGGCATCTCTTTGCCCGTTTGAGTTCGCGCAGTTCATCTGTGAACCACGGGGATGACCTAATCCCCCGGGCGCGGAGAGGCCGCAGTGGCGCGATTTCATCCAAGGCTACTGTTGTCGTCCTATTCCACAGGTCGACGAGTGCCTCGGGTGACTCGTGTAGTCGATCCAGAGGAACATCCCCCAGTTCCCTCTGGAATCCGTCTGGATCCATTAGTCACTGAGGACAGACCATTTTAATAGGCCCTGCCTCCCTACGATGAAGTGTCGCCCCCAGAAAGTCAAGAGTCACCAGATAGTGATCTGACCATGGCACAGGTGAGATGACTAAATCCTGTAGTCTTAGATCACTCTGCCACTGCTCCGACAAGAAAACTAAGTCTGGCATGTGACCACTGCCCCTGGTCGGACCCCGAACTACCTGAGTCAGGCCCATGGCTGCCATGGAAGCCATGAACTCCCTTGCCACCTCAGAAGCCATCCCCAGCGATGGCAAATTGAAGGAGGAGGGGGTGTTGGAGGGGGGGTGGATTGATCCCCTCTCCTGGGTATAAGAGGTTTGGGGGGACAAAAGGGGTCTGTCCCCCCAACCCTTCCAGAGCCAGGGGACCCTGCAGAGAGGGGATCCCCCCGCAGGACACCCGTTATTAAAGAGAAGAAACCAAGCAGTTTCTTCTCTTCAACAACGGAGTGTTGGAAGGGGGTGGAATCGATCACCTCTCCTGGGTCCAGAAGGGTTGGGGGGGGAACAGACCCCTTTTGTCCCCCCAACCCTTCCAAACCTAGGGGACCAGGGAGAGGGGAACGAATCCTCCCCAAGTTGTAGCTTTCTTCTCTTTAATATGGGGTGTGTGTGTGTGTGGGGGGGATTTTTGTCCCCCACCCAACCCAGGGGACCAGGGAGAAGGGATCGAATCCACCCCACGCACCCCCAACACTCCATTTTTAACGAGAAGAAACCGCTTGGTTTCTTCTCTTTAATATGGGGTGTGTGTGGGGGGGGTGGGGGAGTCCCCTCTCTGCCAGGTTCCCTGGGTTCAGGAGGGTTGGGGAGACAGACCCCTTTTGTCCCCCCCCCCAAACCTCCCAACCCCAGGGGACCAGGGAGAGGGGATCGATTCCACACACACACCAAAACTCTGTTTTTAAAGAGAAGAAAGCGCTTGGTTTCTTCTCTTCAACAACTGAGTGTTGGAGGGGGGGTGGAATCGATCACCTCTCCCAGGTCTCCTGGGTCCAGAAGGGTTGGGGGGACAGGCCCCTTTTGTCCCCCCCCCCAAACCTCCCAACCCCAGGGGAGCCAGCGGAGAGGGGGATCGCAACCCCCCACCCACTGATATTAAAGGGGAAACCCCGATCTACTTTCCCGACTCCACACAATCAAAGCACCATAAGGCAATGTTTTGGGCCAACTAACATGGCGGACTGTCAGATTAGTCGGCTTCAAGTTTGTGACGTCATGTCATCTCCTGTTTTTTTTTGCATACCTCCATGGTTTTCAGGGCTCCACGGTGAGCCTGTGAAATGAAGGCGACGAGAGAGCTTCCGGGGCAAACAAGAATAGCCGCGAAGGCGGCAAAATGGAGGAGGAAGGAAACAGAGCATGAAAACGCGCACACGCCTCTCCCAGCAACAATCTAAGATCTTCCCGCCCGGACAATCTCCTTAAGACAGTCGCACACCTCCTTTCTCGCAAGTTAGTTACTTTTCCCAACTCTCCTTCTGAGGGGGGGGGAGGGGGGCAACTCTGACCATACCTGGGAAGCAACACCTGGAGGTGCCCATTGGGGGAGGGGGGGATGAAGGGTCACCTTCGGAAAACAAGGCAGCGACAGACTCCGACTTCGGACACTACTTGAGTAACAGGTGGGAGAAATTATAACACGCGTTCCCAACAATCGGCTTAACGTTTCGGTTTAATTAGACACACACACATACCCGATGGGAATGAGACAGGCACCGGTGTAAGACATTGCCATGGTTTTGCTACAGTAGATCAAGAAAATGCTTCTGTCGTGTCTAGTAAAGGTTTCCCCTGCTCGAAAGCCAGGCGTATCCGACTCTACGGTTCGGTGCTCATCTGTCTCAAAGCCGAAGTGCCAGCGCTGACGTTTCCGTGGTCATGTGGCAGGCACGACTAGACACCGTAACACCTTTTGGTGAACTTATTCCGTAGTTCCTGTCGCCCGACCTAGTTTGAGAAAGATTAGCCGGCACAAGGTGGCCGCGGGTACCCCCGATTGTGGCTCAAAAACACCACAATCTTCGAGGAGGTTCTGTTATAAATGCAGTCTCTTCCGTGACGATTAAGCTTCCTCTCCGTCAGGTAAAGGTTTCCCTTGCTCGAAACCCAGTCGTATCCGACTTTAGGGTTCAGTGCTCATCTTTCAAAATCAAAGAGGCAACGCTGTCTGCTTCTGCAGACGTTTCCGTGGTCATGTGGCAGGCATGACTAGACACCGGAGAGCACGTAGCGCTGTTTACCTTTCCCACCGAAGTGGTCCCTATTTATCTACTTGCGATTTCTTGCTTTCGAACTGCTAGTTTGGCAGGAGCTGGGACAAAGACGGGAGCTCATTCCGTCCTGCAGTATTCGGGAATCAAACTGCTGACCTTCCGCCTCCGAGTCAGCTTCCACAGCTGACTCCGTCAACGTCCTTCTATTTGCAACTACACCACTCAACTTTATCAAAGCGAGATAATAATGAGACGGCGTAAGAAGACCGAATCCGGTCCCGTTCCCCTTCCAGCTCCCCGGCTCATCCCGCCCTCCTTCCAAATCTTCATGGCCCGATTCACGGATTTTCTACCGCGCTTGGAAGTGAAGTTCTAGACAAGCTTTAAAGGTAAAGGTTTCCCTTGCTCGAAAGCCAGTCGTATCCGACTTCTAGGATGCAGTGCTCATGTTCCCAAGCCGAAGAGCTAGCGCTGCCTACTTCTGCAGACGTTTCGCGTGCTCATGTGGCAGGCATGACTAGACACCGGAGCTCTGTTTACCTTTCCCACCAAAGTGGTCCCTCTTTTTATCTACTTGCAATTTCTTACTTTCGAACTGCTAGGTTGCCAGGAGCTGGGACAAAGACGGGAGCGCAGTGCTCAGGCATCGAACTGCTGACCTTCCGCCTCCCAGTCAGCGTCTTATCCACTTGAGCCACTGCAGTCCCTGACAAGCTTCCCAAGCCAACAAACCGAGTAACGCCCGAGTTCATCCGCCGCACTTGCTTCGCCTCCCCGCCCGCCCTGCTTACCAAAACGCCACACTGAGTCCCACGAAGGTGCACCAGAGAACCGGGTGCTCGCGACAGGTGCCGCGCAGCGCCCCCGCGGCCACGTGCGCCCACCACCGCATCGTGGAAATGATCTCCGCTTCTCAGAACGCTGGTAGCCATTCCAAACTGACCACTTCCGGTTTCGAACCCACTACCACGTGACCGCCTCCTCGCTTCACGGGAGTTTGAGGTGGTGGATGAATGGCTTTACTACGTGTGGCTCCCGAGACGTCTCGTTTACTCTCACCCCCACACTAATGGGAGACAGCACTAGCCTTATCGCCCCACCCACCTTTCTCCATGTTCTATATCGGGGTACCCAACCAAACTACGGCTCACAGGCGGAATATTCATCCGGCCAACGCCACCCTGCAGTGGCTCAAGTGGCTAAGACGCTGACTGGGAGGCGGAAGGTCAGCAGTTCGATTCCCGAGTACTGCAGGACGGAATGAGCTCCCGTCTTTGTTCCCAGCTCCTGCCAACCTAGCACTTCAAAACTGCAAGACATTGCAAGTAGATAAATAGGGACCACTTTTCGGTGGGAAGGTAACAGCGCTCCTGCGCTCCAGTGTCTAGTCGTGCCTGCCACATGACCACAGAAATGTCTGCAGAAGCAGACAGCGCTGGCTCTTCGGCTTTGAAACAGAGATGAGCACTGAACCCTAGAGTCGGATACGACTGGCTTTCAAGCAAGGGAAACCTTTACCTTTACTAACACCACCTTCATCAATCCTGGAAGCAAAATGCGCCCACACGGGGGCATTTTGCTTCTGGGAGCGACAAGGGCGGTGTGGGTCAGATGAATTAGCATCAGGGGCCAGATCCGGCCCACAGGCCATAGTTTGGGCAACCCTGGTTTAAGCAGAGAAAATGGCAGCTTGAAATCTATCACCCTCTTGCACAACAGATTGCAAGGCACGTTTTACTTCCGCTTCCGGTGGGAGCAACCACATGACCAGCCCCTTGAATCACATGACCGGCCCACAGACCGAAAACTTTGGGCACCCCCATTCTATATCTAGAGAGCTATGTGACAAATGCAAAACATTTTTAAAATGGGGACTGTTCAGATTTATTTCAACTAAGCTTTCATGCTTTGCGACACAAATCAAACAAACAAAACAAGTAGCAATTACACTTATATACCGCCCCATAGTGCTTAGTGCACTCTGGGAGGTTCACAAGTTAATTAGCTTTTTGTCCTGAACATGCTGGGCATTTCATTTTACCTACCTGGGAAGGATGGAAGGCTGAGTCTAACTTGATCTCTGGCCAGGATCAAACTCACAAACGTTAGGCTGTTGTACAGTTTAACCACTGCTCCACCAGGGCTCAGACTGGATTGTAATGCACGAATATGTCTACTGCGCCTGTTTGTTTACATATGCAGAAACACGCCAGTCGTTACTTTGAAGCTATTGTTATCAATAAATATATTCAGAATGATGGCATTTCAAAAACACAGGAAGAAACCTGAAAGGTCAGCAAACTCATGAAAACCAATTTCCAAAGCCAACGAATCTCATTCTGCTTTAGTCAGCTATCAGCTCAGCCCAAAGGTAGTGCAATTGAACCTGGTCTTCCTTGCATGAGAAAGTTGTACCGTCCCTTGTGCCTGATGCTAATTAAGTCACAAGGGATTAAATCTGGTTAGCCTCCCTTCCAAGGCTAGTACTGTAATTGGATTAAACTACAGTAATACCTCATACAAAGTCTGCCTCATACAACATCGAATTCATACATCGCCTAATTCCTTGAAAAAAGTTGCCTCATACAAAGTCGCTGCAACTTTGTATGAGGCATTGGGTTTTTCCCCAGGTTGCATAGTGCCTGGGCAGGATAAAAGGCAGGACACATGCGTGCATTGCTCTTGTGGGTTTTGCACGAGGTGAAGAGTGTTTAGGAGTGGTTTTGAGCGCAACTTTGGATTTTTTTGAATTTTTTTGTCAGAATTTTTAGAAGCATTCCTGGGATTCTTGCAGCATTCTTCAGGTTCTTGGACAATCAGGGTTGTTTGACATGTTTTTTTAATGTTTTTAGCCTTTAGACAATGATTTCTTAAAGTTATGTCAGTTTCCTGTCTGTCTCCTTGACTTTGCCCTGAAGTCTGTGCTGTTACAATACAATGTATCTCTATGGAAACGACGTTGTACGAGGCATCATGGCAAGGATTTTATTTATATTTATTTATTTCAATTTTTATGCCGCCCACTCAGGTAAAAACCCAACTCAGGGCGGCGTACAACCATTAAAAACATATAAAATCATGTTAAAACCCCATCATCCACCCACCCTCATTACTCCCACCCCATTTAAAACTAGAACTAAGAGCTAAGAGGGAGGGGGGAAATGCAAAAACACAGGAGGGCACAAACTGGACTCTAGCTGGGGATGAGCCAGCAGGCCAGGGCCGGATTCCCATTAGGGCACCACACCTGCCCCGCCAGCCAGGTCTTCAAACCTTTCCTGAAAGGCAGCAATTCCATTTTGTAGCCTCGATTGTTGGCAGGAGGTTCCATAGGGCTGGAGTGGACACGGAGAAGGCCCTCCTCCGTGTGCCAGAGAGGCAAGCCCCTCTAGCTGAAGGCACAACTAGGGAGCCCCTCCGGTCCGCTCTGGTTGGGCGGGCAGACACTCTTGGGACAATGCAGTCTCTCAGGTAACCTGACCCACTGCCATATAGGACTTTAAAAGTCAAAAACAGCACCTTGAATTGCATCCGGAGGCAAACTGGCAACCAGTACAGCTCCCGGAGTAGTGGGGAGGCACGGGCATAACACCCACACCCCATCACCACCCAGGCAGCCGCATTCTGCACCAGCTGTAGCCTCCGAATGGTCAAGGGCAGCGCCATGTAGAGTGCATTGCAGTAATCTAATCTGGAGGTGACCAGAGCATGAGTGAACATGAGCAAGGAGTCCCGGTCCTAGAGCGGGCACAACTGGCGAATTACTCTAAATTCAGCAAAAGCCCTCCTGGCCACGGCCGCCACCTGCTCTTCCAGCAGCAGCCATGAGTCCAAGAGGACCTCCAAGTTGCGCATCGGGTCTTTCTGTGGCAGAACTGCCCCATCCAAGACCAGAGATGGTAACTCTCTGGATAACCCCAGACCCCCTACCCATAGTCTTGCTAGGGTTCAGCTGAAGCCCGTTGCCCCCCATCCAGACCCCGACGGCCTCCAGGCATTCAGACAGGACTTTGACCGCATCAATGGGGTCCCCATGGGCCGAGATGTACACCTGGGTGTCATCCGTGTACTGATGGTACCACGCCTCATGGGAACAGATGATCTCGCCCAGCGGCTTCATGTAGATGTTAAATAGGAGAGAGCACCGAGCCCTGCGGCACCCCATATTTAAGGGGCCTAGGACTGGATTTCTCCCTCTCCAACCACACCAACTGGGTACGGCCCTCCAGAAATGAGGAAAACCAAGACAGTACTGTGCCCTGGATCTCCAATCCTTTGATTTGGACGTTGTGCGAGACATCGTGGCTAGGATTTTGCATGCCTCATACAAAGTCCAAATCCGTATAAAGTCCAAACTTATGGAACCAAGTTTGGACGTTGTATGTGGTATCAGCGTACCTTAAAATGCTTACACTGAAAATGAAATCTTGGGGATCTACTGATGAGATTCTAGAACCCTGCTGCTTAAATCTTTCACTGTCTTTGGTTTCATGTCTTAGGATTCTTTACTTCTGGCCATGCTGGATAGTTTCAGGGAGCTGAAGTCAAAAACATCAAAAGGCCTGGATCATGGATTCTCAACCTGTGGCCCACGGCACCATTTCATGTAGTCCACTACTGCCTCCATCACACCAGGAAGTGCCATGGGGTGGAGGAAGGGCAAAATGGCTGTCCAGCCCCCCAAAACTGTCTGAGGGAGCGTGACCCAGCCCCTGGCTTTAAAAGGTTGAGAATTCCTGACCTAGATGCTGAATACCACCTTCTGAATAATAGTAGCAACTGAAATTCAGTAGTAAGTCAAAACTAGAGTGGGCTCATTGAAACAGTTGGGATTTGGTGAAACAATTACAGTACTTAAATCCCATTCATTCAATGATCTTGCTCTACTTGCAATTTGCTACTAGATCTCAGCCAGTTATTTGTTGTTAACATACTATCTGGTTCCTTCTGACATATGACAACCTTGCAAATTCTTTGTTTGTGTAAGAGTTAACATTATGGATGTAGATTTAAAAAATAGGTAAAAATCAAAACAAATTAAAATAGGCGCTTTTTTACCATAAATAGACAATTTCTATAGCATTATTCCAGCCATTTATTACATCTCTTCCATACATATGGAGGGGACTTAGGAAATTGTCCAAAGAGTGGAAAGCATTGAGAGTACTCTCCTGTGGCAACAGCATGCAGTCGGCTAATCCTTCCTTTCCAGTACCATTGCAGTATAAACGTGCTGATTAGCAAAATTCTCTTACGAATTATTAGTCTTCTTGCTCAGGTCTCACGAACTAAAAGACATGGTTTCATTTTGCTAGAAACAATGCCCAGATTTAGGAAACTCTTCCTCCAGCCACTACATTTCAGAACTTCCTCCTCTTGCAGCGAATAAAAGCCAGTGTCACCTATACATAAGCAAAACTAGCAGTGACAGCCTAAAGCTGACAATAGAAGTTGCAATCCAACATCTGAAAGACCACATGTGCCCATTTGTGCCCTCAAGACATTTGTATGGGAAACATTTCCCCAACTTTATAAACTATTTATTGAAAGATGTCAGTCTCAATTTAGTGTTTAGAATGTGCACTTGCAATTATGTTCAGTTACTTTGGAGCAGCCACGCACAGCAGGGATTATGAATCTAAATGCCAAGAGTAGCAGATGTAGAATTTTTAGATAGGTTTATTACAATCCACTTCTTCAGACATGAACGTACTATATTTGGGCAGATTTATACAGTATAGTTTTAGTGCTATGGGGTCCAAATGAAATGAGATTCAGATGCCATTTGCATTGTTAACAAAAACAACATAGATTGTTTAGATAAGGAGTAGCCAACCTTTTTACACCATGGGCCTGACCATGACCCCGGACAGCTGAGCAGGCCGAACCACACCCCAGAAGGCGGCCAGATGGAATGGTGTTGCAAGTCGTAGGTTGGGAACCCCTCGTTTAGACAAAAGTTCTGACAACAATGAAATTGTTTTCTAGTCGATGGTTAAGCCTTTGAAGCATACATGCCAATAACCTTTTGCAGGAAGTGGTTCTGCTGAGGCCAGTTTGCTAATCACTGTTATCTACACATTTCTGAAGCTATCAAAATGTAATAATTAGAAATTTTAGAATAATCGAAGCCATCCTTAAAACAGACATTAGTTCACATTTTCTTTTACTCCTCAAGAACTCGTGCAGGTATGTGACTTACACATTTTTTAAATAAATTTGAACTCATTAAATGTTAATTAATCTAAATTTGGTGATTTGATATTATTGTTAGCTGTATACTTAATTGGACTTAATTTGAAGCGCTGATGCTTACCTTTAAAGCTTTGCACAGCTTAAAAACCCAAATATCAGTAGCTACCTACACAAGGGAGGCTCTCCTCCAAGTACTGTATCTCAGGTACATTAAGTCCACAATGGAGACAAACTTCCTGACTACTGAACTACAGTATATGTCTGTAGTTCGTTATTTAACTCAAAAGTACAGTAGTAGTCTTCCAAGAGGTTCAACTGCAACCCATACTGAAGTTGATGTGTTATCAACTCAAAACTTTCTTCTCTGCCAAAACACTTTAACTGAGTGATTGTCTTGTGACTAGTATTTGCCCTCAGAAATGTGTACGTAACAAATAATTCTCATGTATTTCTCATGTATATGCCAACCTAGCAGTTCGAAAGCAAAAAATTGCAAGTAGATAAATAGGGACCACTTCGGTGGGAAGGTAACAGCGTTCTGTGCCCTCCGGTGTCTAGTCATGCCTGCCACATGACCACGGAAACCTCTGCAGAAGCAGACAGCGCTGACTCTTACACTTAGAAAGAGATGAGCACTGCACCCTAGAGTCGGATACGACTGGCTTTCAAGCAAGGGAAATCTTTACCTTTATTTGGTCAGCAATCAACACTTGAAACCACATTAATCTCACTGGTGCTAGCACTACGCGTTTGAGGCTACACTTCCATTGCTGTAAAGATTTGAATTAAATGGTTGATGTGCAGAATTTTTAAACCCTAGTACTCATTGAAATGCATCCCTTAAATAAGGAGTAAACGAAATGCAACCTATTAGCTGCATAAAGCTAGCTTAAGACCATTATATTATCTTCTATACTGTACTTCAACCTCTTGTAAAATATTTTAAAATGAAAAAAAAATCTCCTTCAAGTCCTTCTGTATCTAGCAGTTTTTCACTCTAGGGGAGCAAACTTTTCAGGCTGAGGGCCAGTCACGTGGTTCCTCCAACAGGAAGCGGAAGTAAAACACACCTTGCAGTATGTTTTGCAATTTTAGGCTGCCATTTTCTGCTTACAGCAGGGATACCCAAACTACAGCCTGGGGGCCCGTGCCACCCTCATCGCTCCTGGAAGCAGAAATAAAATGCTACGGGCGCGTTTTACTTCTGCTTCTAGGAGCGACGAGGGTGGTGTGGGCCAGATGACTGTGTCAGGGAGCAGATCTGGGCCCCCAGGCCGTAGTTTGGGCACCCCTGCTGTCGAGCTAGGCAGAGCATGGGGAGATCCTACCTCCTGAAAACAAATTTTTAATGGTTATTTGGGCATTATACAGTATTTTCATTTTGCATTTCTGACCTTTTCTGACCATGGTGTGGCCTGTGTGAAGAGTTGGGGCTACATGTTTGGCTCTCCAGCCTGCCAAAGTCACTCAATTCTGCTTTATATATGCTGGATTTAGTAAGGATTTTGAGATTTCTGCATGGAATTTCCACTCATAGCCTGCCTTGGGTTACGAGCTTTCTTTTAAAAATCTGCTCCTGATCTTAATATGGGTAGCTAACACAGGTTTATTTCCCAATTTGGTCCACCATTCCCTCTAAGGCACAGGCAGAGGGCTCAATTTTGCCATGCTCTGGCAGGCTGAAACACCCCTGCCCCTTCATGGCCCTCTATTTAAAGTTTTCTCAAAAATATTTTATGGGGAATGTATGGTGCAAAGGTCCATTTTCGAGGGGGTGTGTGTGGTTTTTTAAAAAAAACACACATCTGGGGCACAAGTTTACAAATAGCTCTCCAAGCTCCACAGATGGATACAGGTGCTTTTTTGGATGTCTTCAGATTGCTCATTCTTCACTTTAAGAAGCAGTGTCGAAGGCTACAGAGGAGTAACAACATAAATAACCACTACCTCCCCACAAATCCTCCATCCAGCTTCTGGGGGTGATTCTTGTTCATAGAAATCTTACACGTTTCACCAATTATACAGATATTATTTTACCTACTTACCTGTGTATTAATTGCCTGTATTATGCCACTTATTCAGTGCAACAAATGAACAGGAAATAATCAGCCAACTGTTTGACCCCTCAGTTGTTTCACATATGATAAAATGTCTTTATATATGAATGAAGATGTTCATTTAATAGATGGAAACATTTTTACTACAGGTTCTTCTCAGAAAATTTCAGACCTGTTTTCGGAACAGTGTAGAACTTTCACCTTCATTTTCTTCATGTGGAGTGCTGTAATGCTCCAATCCTGTTACCTACTTAATGCTGGCATATCAAAAACAGCTAAACCTTGGAGGTGCATATCCCCAACTTACGAAACCAACACAGACATAATCAGTTGCATACTGGTTACAGGTCTGGGGGTGTTTATGGTTATTTCTTAACTTGGGGCAATCTGCCTCCAGATTAACATCATTCCTATAGGGGTGTAAGAGAGTTTTAGCCAATGTCAACAAAATGTGTAGTTTTGGCACCATACTAAGCTGTAACCCAGCTGCACTGAAGTAACTGGCATATTGTTTTCCATCTCCATCGATTAAAGCCAACAACATTCAGTGCAAGATAAACACAACAGATACACTTTTTAAAGCAAGCATTTTATCCATAAATGCCAAAAGCAAGTTCAAGTGGAAGTTCCCCATTGTAGGTAAGCTGCAAAATTGCAGGTTAGCCAAACTCTACACATCTACAAAGAGTCTATATAATAGTAAATGAAAAGTTACTTAACATACAATGAACTCTCCCCTACTTTATAATTCCAAGATTTTTTTTTAAATGGTTACCTAAATTGTCATGCCCAAGTGTTTTAAATCATGTAATTTAATGGATACCATCACCCCTTCAAACTATTACACATAGTATAATGGACCAGGAATTATTTTATACAGAGACCGCCCTAATATATGGATATTCCAAGCTTTCCACAAAAGCTGGCCAGAATTCTATCCGCACTAAGTTTCTCAGAATAAATCCTTGCTGTAAATTGCCACAAATAAGGTAGGATATTTGTTGTCATACACAAGTCACATGAGTCCATACACACCAGCAGATGTCTATAATTACTTAACCTCTGACACTTTAAGGCTGAAATTTGTGCCAACTGACTTACATTAGCTGGTCTTATACTAAAGTGCTGGAACTTTGAACAGTTTCTATTTCCTTTTCATCTGCTGAATCACTTGTCAAAACAAACCATGTATGTACTTAATAATATTATGACTATTAAATGTACAGATCCCTCGTCTCTTTTTAAATTTGGTACAGCCTCTACAAGTAGTGTTATTTAATTCCATTAATGTTCAACAGCATCTCATACAAACCGCAAAGTTAGCAATAACTATTTAAACATAAGCTTCAAGAATTTCCCTCCAAACTTCAGAAGCTTCCCATTCTTGGCCCACAGAAAGCAGTAATAGTATCTAATTGGGCTAAGCTATCATTTTCAGTTCTGGAGAACACTTGGCTTCATTACTTTAAACCGGGGGTCAGCAACTTTTGGGCCGTGGTGACAAATCATCCGGCCCCTGCCCTCACTCCAACCACCGGAAGTGGCTGCAGACATGTTTACAGCAGCCATAAACGCATATACGGCAGCCCCAGATGTATGTATGGCAGGGGGGACCACCAGTCTGGCCCCTTCAAATGTCTGAGGGAGTGTGACCCGGCCCCCGACTTTAAAAGCTTGCCTACCCCGCTTTAAACTAAAATATAATCATATACCATACCAAAAAAAAAAACTTTTATAATACAACACTTAATGTCTGCCTTACTATGGCAACAGATATAAAATATTCTTTACATACATCTTGTCCCAGTAACTAAACTAGTATTAGATGTTATGTACAACACTGACATCCAACCTAAGGCAGTCCATTGCCTTCAATGCACAATGGCAAACACTTATGTTCATCACAGGTCTAATTTTAAAGTGTTCGATCTTAACATTTCCCCTTAAAAGATCAATTTTTCACAACACAAGTTTCCACATGCATTTTTTTGTAAAATTTTCATTATACTGCTAAAAAACTGCACCAATATCAGAACAGTGCAAATAATGTTTAATTGTAAAAGTCATAATGGCTTGAATTCATAATTATTTAAGAACACTGTCAAGATTCTGGTACTTCTTACTCACCATTGCGTATAAACTATATAGATCACTCCCAGTTAATTCTGACATGCATCCCTATACCCCACCTTATTTTCACAGCTGAAGTTGATGGTTATTTCACCTCAATTTCAGCTTATTACCCAATTTCATTTCATATCTGCATCAACATCAAATGAAAGAACTGATCTATTATTTTCCCCTCCTTCTCCAATACAAAATTAATGCTGCTCAAAATCTTCAAGATTTTTTTCCCCAAGAGTGGGAGATTTGAAAGATTTAAATCGCGTCTCCTTCTTCCTAGAACTCAACTAGCTATCAAGAAAAAATTGGCATGAACACCTTGACAGTGTTCTTCATAGGAATATGACAGTAAAGATGCCAGTTGGCACAACAGCCTCATTGAAGGGAACCTTTAAACCTCCTTGGCACTGGGGCTGCCAGCACCAAGGATTACAATGAAATTAAGGCGACATCAGCAAACCTATGTTCCAGAAGTCTCATCCTATCAAGGTCTTAGAAGCTGAAGTAATATTTGTGTTTCTTATTCAAATACGGAAAGGAGATCTTTGCCACGGGCAGTGTATGAAACTGTGATCACTTTTTACCATCCAGCCACTTAGTTTCTTTCTTAACTAGCAAGGCACATTTACATATTCCCACAAATACTTGACAAATTTTAAATTACACTTTATGTCCCAGCTATCCCAGTAATTGACATACAATATACTAAAATGATTTAGTAGGGTAACAGAAATTCAATTAATGTGAGAGACAGACTAATAGAAACCACTAGTCTAAAAAAATGTAAATACAAGTAAACATACTGAAATGTGTGCGCACAAAGTTTTTAAACCAGAAGATTTCTGCACTAACACACATTTATATTAATGACACATAAAAAAAATAAAAACTTTATTACAAAAATAAGTTACACTTGCCTCCAGCTTACAGTATAAAACAATTTTATTTGCAGGAATGCAAAATGATT
Source organism: Bradypodion ventrale (assembly GCA_035047345.1). Taxonomy (NCBI): domain Eukaryota; kingdom Metazoa; phylum Chordata; class Lepidosauria; order Squamata; family Chamaeleonidae; genus Bradypodion; species Bradypodion ventrale. The sequence goes on from JAWDJE010000001.1 coordinate 180,779,573, forward strand.
GTTTGCAATGAGCATTTAACATATGACATCTATTTTTGTTAATTTTTTCATTTACTGGGGAACTGGTGTGTATAAAACCTTAATTTGGTGTTCAGATCTTATTGTGGTGCCTATGGGTAGTATGTAAGAACTGCAGTATCCCTTTTGGATTGGGAGGGCATGAGGAAAGCTCTTGCTGCCAAGTCTATATTAGTTCATTTTATCTTGAGTATGCATATGTAGACTTGACAGAACTTTTCAGAAGGGTGATTCAATAGAGGATGTTTCACCACTTAACACTCACTGTCATCAAGGTGCTTTAGAAAATTAAAACATAGCACAAATGATTGTATTCTACTCTACAGGTTATCATGATCTGTTTAAAGAGAAAATTGAAAGCTGATCTGTTTATTTTACAGCAATCAGCAGTAAGAAATGCACTAATGAGAAAACATACCTTTTACCTAAAAAGCTAAACTACAGCCATATACTATTTTCTTATGATTTATGAAAAACTTCAAAATATCCAAATGTCAGGCTTCACTGTACAAGCTGTCAGTTTTAGTCTGACCATTTATAAAGGGACACTGCAGTATTTAGTACAAGTTGCTGATGCACTTTTTTGAACATTTGATGTTTTACAAAAAGTAACATCTTGCTAAACTATTATACATCCAAATAACTACAATATCTGAAGAAGCAAGGCTGCTTTTTCAGCCACAAAATACGACAAAAACAAGGCCTGTTAGTATGGACATGAGGGATTCTTTTACAAAGCCTCTGAAATTAAAGGCAATTATGAATGTTACATTTGGTACATATGTTTACCCTCATGTCGTAATTAAACAAGCCTTGATTTTATCTACAAAGATTTTCTATGTACAGTACAGGTAGGGTATAGTTCAATCCTCTGCTACTGAGGTAGTTAACCAACCCTTTAAAAAAGGTTCTGAAAAGAACCACTATCTGGAATGCCTGACTAACCAGCTCTGATGATTACACCTGAAACTGCTGTATCTGAACACATCTCAAAGTGATTACTATACAGACAACCATGATTAACCTTCATGAGCAGAAATAAAACTTAAGGATACCAATTATGGCATTCACCTAATGTAGCTGAAGTAAAATTTTCACTGCAATAAGAGAATACCATTTTTGGAATCCATTTTTTTAAAAATTCCAAGGAAAAGTCTACTTTAAGTAGATGCATTTTTCTCTTTTTTTAAAGAACATAACATTTAAGAGGCCATGCTAGAGATAAAGAATTTTGTTGAACATATTGGGAAAAATATTAGCTTTAGATTTATAATTTGCACTGCAGAGAAAACTTAATAGAAATTCTTATCAAAGTCCAAGTGTCCCATATTTGATTCCATGATCTTCGCATGAAGGATCTTCTACAAAATAATTTGCTCCTATGCAGCCAAGATACTTAAGGTTGCTTGATTTCCTTACCATTACTCCACTGCAAGCTTCTGGTGTAATCCCACTTAGCAAGTCAGTCTTCATTGTAACAGGTCAGGACCGGCCTCGACCCCTTTTCCCTGCTAGCCAGGTAACAAAAGGAATCAGTTAGATAAATGATAAATCAAATCAGAAAATCTGTTTTAAAATATTGAGCAAAATGATTTGGTATAATTTAAGCCAGAAAAAAAATATCTTTTCATTTCCACTAAATTTAAATCCCCTCCCCAACCTTTTGGGCTTTTTATTTTGTTCAAACTGATTTTATTTATAATTTAGCACATTTCATAGTTGGGCACCAAGTTCAATAAGTTTACTTTCAGTAAGGTTACAAACATAAAAACACTGAAAAGTTTGTATTTCTTAATTCATGATTCCCATTATAGTCTTTAAATTAATTTAGTTATGTTTACATGCATTTCTCACTGCTATACGGTGCATGCTCTAATTTGGGGAGTGGGAACTGAAAATCAACTTTTAAATGTTTAGACAACCATTCAAGATGGTTTTCAAAGTGACATTGATGAGCTCATGAACGTACCAATGAAATCATGTCAATGGTTTAAAGATCATATTCCTCTTTAGTGCAACTTTCAAAAATATGTATATGTGCTTGAAAGTTGAGCAAGATTCAACCAAATATAAAGAGGATGCAACAGGCAAGTCATTTTTCAGCTTCTAACACCCATGTTTTCTCAGATTCTGACTTTTAATTCATGAGTTAATGCACTAAAGCTCAATGATCTATTATTTCAGAATTTTATCATAAAGTAGCATAAATGTTAGTGATCTACTTTTACTCTGAAAATTTCAAAACAACTAATTGAAGAACTAGTAAACTCAGTTCTTGTGAATATAGATACTTACCAACTTAACTTACTACAAAAACTTTATCATTTGACAGAAACATGACGTTAAGGTGCAAAAATATCATTTTTCAAATAGAAGCAAAGTTTTGTGATAAATCAGCATTGCATATTGTGCCAAATATATTCCATACAATTACAAGGCAGACAGACTTTTAAGTTGCCTTGCCACGCTACATAAAAATTTGAACCAAATTTGCAGTAATTTGCCAAAAACTAATTGTAAACACAGTTTTAGAATGTGTGCATTTAGAAGTGAATTTTTATTGAAATAACAACAGCATAAAGATACAGGTAGCCAAAATGAATTGGGAAAAATTAACTTAGTTCAAAGTTCCAAATTAAAAATCAATTGTGTAATCAAGTTACCTTTTTCCTAGCAATTTAAAGTTTGGTAACATACAAATACTCCGATACAAGGTATTTGAAGAAACACTTCAGTTTTATCAACTACCTTTTTCAAAGACATCAAGACTAAACACTACTGAAACAATGCATATACTACAGCCAAATAGACTTCAGCAAAACTTTCCCAAGCAGTAATAAAAACTAATGTCTATTAATACCTTTATTGTAAAAAATGAAATGAAATTGAAAATAAAATCAGTTCCCCAGAAGCAGTCAGAAGTGTGGTTTTGTTCATATCCAAGCGGATTGTTAAAATATATACAAGGGAATCTTGCCAGATGTCACAAATTAGAGCGGCAACCGTTCAGATTTAGGGCCAGTTTCTGATCAACCTATCAGTCTTTAATTGTACAGAAGCCCTACTTTTTCTACTTCCACTGCTGCCCAAAAGAATCCTGATAAAACTCCGGGTTTTCAGATTTGTAACCATAGTTACCAGAATGATCACCACCTTGGAGCGGTTGCTGAGCAATGGGTTGGGAGCCCCAGTTCTGATTATTGGTCTGGCGCCGCTTGGAATCTGGCTGGTTGTACCCATCAGCTTTGCGCTTTCCTCCTACATTTCCACCGCGGCCACCCCTTGCACCACGTACCCCGCGGCCTCTTTGTTGCTGGGCACCTCCGCGCGCACCACGAACACCTCTTGATGATCCAGGACCACCTCTTTGTGCATAACCGGCTCTGCCACGGGGAGGAGCAGCCCCGCGACCTCTGGAAAGAGCAGCACCCCTTGCTCCTCTACCACCCCTTCCTCTAGCTCCAACTTGAAAATCTTCATAACCATAGTAAGGATCTTCATATCCACCACGATAGTTATGGTAGTCATAGCCATAATAATAGTAATCATCTTCATATCCATAGTAGTCTGGGGCATATCCATAGCCACCTCTACCACCTCTACCTCGACCTCTTGTTGGTGGGGGCATATGAGGAGGGCCGTAATAGTAATAATCATCATACCTGTTAAGAAATTAAAAAAAAAACCTTTATCCATCTTAAATGCTTTTTAAAAATATACACTTAAAACTCATTCATCAATGGCAGGGACTGCCTTGAAGTTCACAACTCAGTTATTGTTTTGCTGTATGTCAGCACTTACAATGCAAGAGTGGATAAATTCCAAAGGTTTTCTACGGCAAACATCACTGCTTATGTTACTTTAATGAAGCTCCTCACCACGTCATCTATACTTGGGGGATAAATACCTTTGCCTAAATACATAAATTCTGTGGAATACAAAGCAGCCTCCAAACAGCCTACTGACGCACAGGAATGAGGTAGAAATCTCTAACCTTAGCCAAGTGCTCAGGGGGAGAAGTTACACTATACCAGACAAGCAAGGGAAATTCTGGTGTAGACTTCTTGAAGGCAACCTATAGCCTCCAGTTTTCTACCGCTTTAAAATATAACTGCATTAATTTAAACGCTTCTCACATACAATCAGATTAAATCATTTGTGAAATTAATGTAGTGAAAACTAATGTGAGGAAAGAAAGAGGGAGAAGGACTATGCAATTTTTAAATTGTTTCAATAATGCTTTTGTTATAAGGGATTCTCTACAGTAAAGAATTGATAATGTGTCAATTTAAGACTGACACCCAACCAATAAGATTTCAAAATAGACCATGAATCCAACCACTGTAGGCAGCATGGACAATTAAGAACTAGCAACAGAATTAAATTTAACCTGTTGCTCTACGTGCAGCAACATAAAGAAGACAAAGCAAGCAAAATATGGTAATTTAAATTGCTCAAAACAAGGAAAAACAACATGGTGCCACATTCTGAACCTCAAGAGATAGTCATGAACTCTCAAGAGGGTAAACAGCCTACTCATCAGAACTGTATCTAATATACACAAGCCAGAATCTTCTTCGTAGGGTTACTTAAGTTTTAATTAATAATTACATACCACAGAATTGCTTCCAAATTACAGGGATCCTGCTAGGGTACAAAGTATTCAGACATACTCCTGCTGCTGGTGCTCTGAGACTACGCAGCTTGCTCAAGGCCACAAAAGACTACAGCAGCCATGCAACACTCCTGATGATCTCAGCCAACGTTTCTGGGGAGATTTGAAATCTGATCCCCTGGCTATGCAGGAAGGCAATCCATCCTACTGATCCATAGTAGCTCCCACTACTACTATTATTACTACTCCCAACTTTCCTTTTCTATACAGCCCATTTAGGTCCCCTCACTCACGAGACATTAGAAAACCTAAGACATCTTCTCTAGTCTGGGTTGCAAATGTCCTGGTTTATGTATGCCACAGTTTATGAAGGCAAATTTAATACAGTGATACCTCATACAACGTCCAAACTTGGTTCCAGAGGTTTGGATTTTATACGGATTTGGACTTTGTATGAGGCATGCAAAATCCTAGCCGCGATGCCTCATACAACGCCCAAATCCTTGCTGCGATGCCTCGTACAACGTCGTTTCCATAGAGATACATTGTACTGTAACAGCACAGACTTCAGGACAAAGTCAAGGAAACTGACAGAACTTTAAGAAATCATTGTCTAAAGGCTAAATACATTACAAAAACATGTCAAACAACCCTGATTGTCCAAGAACCTAAAGAATGCTGCAAAAATCCCAGGAATGCTTCTAAAAATTCTGACAAAAAATTTCAAAAAAATCCAAAATCGCGCTCAAAACCACTCCTAACCACTCTTTGTCTTGTGCAAAACCCACAAGAGCAATGCACGCATGTGTCCTGCCTTTTATACTGCCCAGGCACAATGCAACCTGGGGAAAAGCCGAATGCCTCATACAAAGTCGCATGACTTTGTATGAGGTAACTTTTTTCAAGGAATTAGGCGATGTTGTATGAATTCAATGTTGTACAAAGCGGACTTTGTATGAGGTATTACTGTAACTTTAATAACAACTTGTATGCCACCCCATTCGCACGGTGACTCTGGGTGGCTGACAAAAAAAAATCACAGAATATCACATCACCTTACAATAATACAAAAATGAAACAATTAAAAAAATATAAGAAACAATGATGAACAGATTGCAGGAGAGAGGCTCCTTGTACTAGGCGATTCAATAATTAGAAATACAGAGAAATGGATTTGTGATGCACATGATAACCGTATGGTGACTTGCCTGCCAGGTGCAAAAGTTGCAGACATCACAAGAAATCTAGATAGATTGTTAGAGAGAACTGGGAACGAGCCAGTTGTCATGGTACACGTTGGTACCAATGATGTTGGGAAGGCCAAGCGGTCTGTCCTGGAAGCCAAATTCAGGTTGTTAGGAAGAAGATTGAAGTCCCGGACTTCCAAGGTAGCATTTTCAGAAGTGCTGCCTGTCCCTCGCACAGGACCTACCAGGCAGGCAGAGCTCAGAAGCCTCAATGCGTGGATGAGGCGGTGGTGTCGAGAGGAGGGTTTCAGATTTGTCAGGAACTGGAGAACATTTTGGGACAAGCCAAATCTGTTCAGGAGGGATGGGTTGCATTTGAACCATGATGGGACCAGATTGCTGGCACTCAACATCAAAAAGGCTGCAGAGCAGCTTTTAAACTGATAACTGGGGGAAAGCCGACAGGAGCTGGGCAGCATCCGGTTCGGGAAAGTGTGTACTTGAGTAGTGAGGAGGATGCAAAAATTACTGAGCAGAGCAAGGAGCTAGTCACCAGCACTCTAGCAGAAGGATGCAAGAGGCAGTCTAACAATGCAACTGGACACAAAAGACTGTGTCAGAAAAGCATATATAAATGCTTGTATACAAATGCCAGAAGCCTCCGGAACAAAATAGGGGAGCTGGAATACTTAGCAATAGATAAAAATATTGATATTATTGGTATCACTGAAACCTGGTGGACGGATGATAACCAATGGGATACAGTTATCCCAGGCTACAAACTGTACAGGAAGGATAGGAAGGGGCAAACAGGAGGTGGTGTAGCCTTGTATGTCAAAGAAGTGATAAAATCGTATGAATTGGAATATCTAGGTGATTTGGAGTCACCATTAGAAGCTCTGTGGGTAAGAGTACCAGGCCACAAGGATGGTCTAACAGTAGGCATATACTATCGGCCTCCGACCCAAACTCTTGAGGGAGACTGGCAGTTGGAGAATGTTGTAAAGGAGGCATCCAAGAAGGGAAGCCTGGTTATACTGGGGGACTTCAATTACCCTCACATAGATTGGGTGAACTGTTGTTCAGCACATGATAAAGAGATAAAGTTCCTAGATATGCTAAATGATTGTTCCCTGGGACAGATGGTTGAAGACCCAACTAGAGGTACAAGAATCCTTGACTTGATCCTGAGTAATACTCAGGATCTGGTGCAAGATGTTAATGTGACTGATCCAATAGGGAACAGTGACCACAATTCAATTATGTTTAACTTGATCATAGACCACAAGTCACTGATAAAATCTAACACAGAGACCTTAAATTTTCAAAAAGGAAATTTCCCAAAGATGAGGAAACTAGTAAAAAAGAAGCTGAAAGGGAAAATTGAGAGAGTCCAAACACTCCAAGAGGCATGGAGGCTGTTTACAAAAACAATAACAGAGGCTCAATTGGAATGCATACCCAAAAGGAAAAAGGGCACTGCCAAGTCCAAGAGGACTCCAATGTGGCTTACAGGAGCTGTTCGGGAAGTGATCAAGAGCAAGAAAAGCTCATTTAGAAGATGGAAGGCTTGTCCGAATGAGGACAGCAGGCAGAAACATAAATTCTGGCAGAACAAATGCAAGGCAACAATCAGGAAAGGAAAGCAAGACTTTGAGGAGCGTATAGCTAAAAATACTCAGAGAAATAACAAAGACTTCTTTAAGTACATTAGAAGTAAGAACCCAACTAGGAAGGCCATTGGACCATTAGATGACAATGGAAGGCAAGGGGTTATTAAAGAGGAAACAGAGATTGCAGAGAGACTCAATGAATTCTTTGCTTCAGTATTCACTGAAGAAGACAGAGGCCACATGCCCAAAACAGAGCCTATCTTCGTAGGGAGGGAAACCGAAGAATTAAGCCAGATAGAAATAACCAGGGAGGAGGTCCTTGCATGTCTTGTTAAACTAAACACTAACAAATCACCAGGACCATATGGCATCCATCCACGAGTTCTCAGGGAACTTAAAGATGAAATTGCTGATCTCCTAGCCAAAATATATAATCTTTCCCTCAAATCAGGCTTTGTGCCTGATGACTGGAAGGTAGCGAATGTAACACCAATTTTCAAAAAAGGATCCAGGGGTGATCCAGGAAATTACCGACCTGTCAGTTTGACATGTGTCCCAGGTAAAGTGATGGAAACCATCCTAAAAGATAGAATTAATAGGCACATAGAAGAGAAGGCGCTGCTAAAGGAGAGCCAACATGGCTTTTGCAAGGGCAAATCATGCCTCACTAATCTGTTGGAATTTTTTGAGAGTGTCAACAAGCATGTGGATAAGGGGGATCCAGTTGACATTGTTTATCTGGACTTTCAGAAGGCTTTTGACAAGGTCCCACACCAAAGGCTCTTGAATAAACTTACCAGTCATGGAATAAAGGGACAGGTCTTGTCCTGGATCAGCAACTGGCTAAGGGACAGGAAACAGAGGGTAGCACTAAATGGACACTTCTCCAAGTGGAGGGAAGTAAAGAGTGGGGTCCCCCAAGGTTCAGTACTGGGACCCCTGCTTTTCAACCTCTTCATAAATGATCTAGAGGTAGGAGTAAAAAGCAAGGTAGCCAAATTTGCTGACGACACTAAATTATGCAGGGTAGTGAAAACTGTGAGAGATTGTGAGGAGCTCCAGAGGGATCTCTTGACACTGGGGGAGTGGGCAAAACAGTGGCAAATGAGTTTCAACATTAGTAAGTGCAGAGTGATGCATGTTGGGGCAAAGAACCCCAATTACATTTATAAACTGATGGGGTCTGAACTCTCTGCGACAAACCAGGAAAGGGACCTTGGTGTCCTGGTGGACAACTCAATGAAGGTGTCAACCCAGTGTGCCTCAGCAGTGAAAAAAGCAAACTCAATGCTAGGGATCATTAGGAAGGGTATAGAAAATAAGTCAGCAAGTGTCATTTTGCCTCTTTATAAATCTATGGTGAGGCCCCATCTGGAATACTGTGTACAGTTCTGGTCGCCATACCTCCAGAAGGATATTATGGAGCTGGAAAAAGTGCAGAAGAGGGCAACCAGAATGATTAGGGGACTGGAACACCTTCCTTACCATCTGAGGCTGCAACGGTTGGGCCTCTTCACTCTTGAACAACGACGTCTAAGAGGTGACCTGACTGAAGTTTATAAAATCATGGACGGTGTGGACAAAGTAGATGAGGAAAAACTGTTTTCCCTATCACATAACACTAGAACTAGGGGACACTCCATGAAACTTTTGGGTACTAGTTCTCAAACAAATAAGAGAAAGTACTTTTTCACCCAGAGGATTACTGGTCTATGGAACTCCCTGCCAGAAGAAGTGGTGACAGCTGCCAGTCTTGACAGCTTTAAGAAAGGATTAGACAAGTTCATGGAGGACAAGAGTATCAATGGCTATAATTATGGATACTTAAGGACAACCTCCGGGTTGGAGAGATAGGCAGGATATCTCTCAATATCATTTCCAGGGAGACCTAAGCAGGTGAAGGCATCTCCTTGGGAATACCCTGAAGGAAATGGTGAGCCACTGTGTGAGACAGAATGCTGGACTGGATGGGCTGTGGCCTGTTCCAGCAAGGCTGTTCTTATGTTCTAATGTATATAATATTACAAAAAAGTCAAAAACTCAACTCCCCACTGGAACAGCTGCTATTTTAAACTCTAAAATGGTGCCAGCCGCCATTTTAGATTTTATAATGTTGCCCACACCCTCCACCAGAAATCGCAATTCATCACATACCACTGTGGAGGTGTCGGCGGCAGCATTTTTGCCCCTATTTCTGCACTGTCCACAACCTCTACTGGCAGCGGGAGAGTCTGACGACCTTATCCGCTCAGTTCCAACCTTTGTCTGAGCTCCCTGGGCAGTGCTACAGCCAGGAATGCATGCCTCCCTCAGGCGCGCACCAGGGGAGGAGCACGTTTTCAGCTGTAGCGCTGCCCAGGGAGCTCGGACGAAGATCGGAACCGAGCAGATAATGTCCCGACTCTCCCACTGCTGGTAGGGGCAGAAAATGGGCTCCCCCAGTGGCTGGACAAACCACTCAGGAAGAAGCAGTGGCATGGAAAAGGTAGGAAGATTGCTTCACCACTTTTGTGGGAGTGGGGGACGATTGTGTCTGGCAGTTTTTGAATGTTTTGGTGGTTTTTTGTTTATTATTATTATTGGTCGGGACCTTTTTTAATTTTCAGTGCATTCCTATGGGAAAATGTGCTTCGGTTTACGTTTGTTTTTTATGACGGAAGCTGTTGAACGAATCTCCATCATAACCCGGGGTTTTACTGTATTAGAAACCAGTTTTGTTTGCTCTCATGGTGGTTTTAACCTTAAGAGTATTTTAGGATAAAAGGTACTTTGGGTGCCACACCTGTGGAAGAACAGCACCTGAATGCTGTCATAAATAAAACTGAAGGCAATTGCAAAAATAATGCATACAAACTGTGCAGACAAAGCAAGCCTGCAAACATTAGGCTCCTAATAGAGTGAAGGAATTAAATCCTTTAAAAATTCTATGTAAAATCCAATACAAAAATCAGTTGCTTTTAGTTTCCAAGATAAGCAAAGTTTTGTCCCCTTGAGCACCACCCATATTTTAATAAACTGAAATAATCCAACCCATTGGATGACTCCCACCACCAATTTTTACGGCCCAGAGCACCCCATCCCCTTTGTTACTCGTACTGTACAAGCCTTGCTTTTAAGTAAGGCATAGGGAAGCATGCAAATTACTTTACTGTAGGAAATAAGTATTTCCATTATTTTAGACCACTCAACTATATGTTAAGCAAATGTAACCAACCGATCATTACAAATTTTGATAAGCATACTAATTACAGGTCTAATAAACGCATACCTGTACTTGAAATATGGGTACTATTTGCCTGATAGATGTTAATTTATTTCCTCTGTATTCCAGAATTGCAATAAAATAGTAAGATAGCCACTGAAATTAAGAAGGTAAAAATAAATGATATCCTAATAGAAGAATTACTAACAGTCTTTTCATGGTTTCCATATTTTTATTCTCTGGGGGAATATGTGGGGCTTGCCAAATGAAAGGAAGACAATAATGTTTAGTCAAAGATATTTAACACTTCACAGAAAATGGGGGTAGACTTGTATGGAAAGGGAATATTAATTTTCCTCAAATATCCAAGAACACACAATGTATGAAGGGGTTTAGCTTCCCTGCACAAAACTAACCTGCTTACTTCAGTAACAATTATGAAAGTATAACTATAGTACCAAAAATGTGAACATCTATTTATCACAAGTTAACTACTATACCAGTATACAAAAAATTACTTACAAAAAAAAATTGACAAGAAACTACACCTAAAGTAAACAGCTTCCAATTACTAGTTTGTGAAACCATACAAGCTTTTTGCTGTTTGTTTAACATGCATTTCTAAGAAGAGTACCTGGCAGAACATTGTGCCATGATCTTTTATGCCTGCCTGATGAAGAGATTTTTAATCTCGAAAGCTCGCACATTTTAATTTTTGAGTGATCCAATAAAGGTATTGCCTTCCTCCTGCATTTTTAGTTTGTGAAAAAAATCAGAAGTGCAGGATGATCATATGCTTGTTTACTGAGAAGTGTCACTGAATTCAATGGGTTTAATTCAAAGTAAATGTATACAACACTGCAACCTAGATTTTCTAGCATAACTGGACAGTACATTATCAACTGTTGGCCTACGTGATAAAGAAAACTGAGGCAAAGGGCTGAACAGCAGCAACCAGGTCAGAGTGACAGAACACCAAGCCCGAAAGTACTGAATGGTAAGAAGAATATAGAAGGAAAGCAAATAAACCAACATGTTGGCATTAGACTCTTTCTGGTCAGCTACATACTTCTATTATTTTCAACAGAATTGCCCCTAGACATTCTTGGATTTCAATTATCAGAAGCTTTGATCAGCAGGTGTACTGGCTTGTGCTTCTGGTAATTTAAGTCGAAGAACATCTGGGGCGCCGAAGTTGAGAAACCCTGAATACAGTATTTGTCATCTGTCGTACTATCCCAAGAAAAATAGGAGTGGCCAAATCTCTTTGGAGGACATACTGTTATGATAATGTACACACAAGGCTAAGCAAGAAAGGACACCACAAAACACCTGCAGGTGTTAATTCACTTAACACAGTAATTCTGTCTCCAGTGTTTTAAAAATAGACCAAAAGCATGGGCAGCACTTTTATTTTTGGAAAAGCAAGCACCATAAGAGAAATGAATATCCTGGCCATTAAATGTCAAAATGCTAACCAGCTTAGTTAAAAAGAAGCTAACTATTCTTTCAACACTTACATTTGATTTTTAGCAGCTTGCCTCTGTGCTTTCCTTTCTTTCCTTTTTTGATCTGGTGGCTTTGCAAAAACAATCTCAATATTTTCACCTTCTAACTCTTTGCCATTCATTCCATCCATTGCCTGTCAAAGAACATTTAAAAACAAAAACGGTTACAAACATGTTTTAATGAATCAATGTAATTTTGGAAAACAGATGAAAGCTTATAAAAATGATGAAAATGATTATGCAGCTCTGCTAGTCTTGGTGAGGAGCACCTTTTCTTTAAAATTAATATTTTGAGTTGTGTTAGTAATTTATATTTTTATAAAGTTAAATTTTAAAAAACAAACATGTCTTTATTCCAGAATGTTCAGACTATGTAGGTATTTAAAAGTATTTATTATTGATAAGTACACAGGGACAAATGACATCTTCACTGTGGCGTTTTTACCAAATGTGTAAAAGGTAAAGGTAAAGGTTTCCCTTGCTCGAAAGCCAGTCGTATACGACTCTAGGGTGCAGTGCTCATCTCTGTTTCTAAGCCGAAGAGCCAGCGCTGTCTGCTTCTGCAGACGTTTCCGTGGTCATGTGGCAGGCATGACTAGACACCGGAGCGCACGGAACGCTGTTACCTTCCCACCGAAGTGGTCCCTATTTATCTACTTGCAATTTCTTGCTTTCGAACTGCTAGGTTGGCAGGAGCTGGGATGAAGACGGGAGCTCATTTCCGTCCTGCAGTACTCGGGAATCGAACTGCTGACCTTCCGCTTCCCAGTCAGCGTCATAGCGACTTGAGCCACTGTAGGTTTTCTAATATTATGTACAAACACTAGGATGGAAACCAAGTCTCTACAAAGTTGTGCTAAAAAAAACAATCATCTGAAAATAAAAATAAACTTTAAAATTGATTTTCTTCATAAAGTAACTATAAAAGACACAAAAATTAAAAGATGTAGATTGGAAAGTCAAATTCTTCAGTTAAACAAAAATATTTCTAGTGAAAAGTTGGGTTCAGCCCCAACCACAATGAAATAACTGAAGTTTAGTTACACCTACGATTCAACTACTTCAGTTGGATCTATTGAAAGTATTAATTTTCCTGGCTCCAACGAAATGTAAAACGAACACTATTTTACTAATAAGTATATCTCACCAGCCAGATCTACTAAGAACATATCACTGTATCATACAATCACATTAAATCTATATAGTTTAACTACCATATTTCATAAAAACTCTACCTCTCTCTTAAGTGCTAAAAGGAATTTTCCAGTTTTTAAATATATGGTTTGAATGTGGTCCTCTTATCAGAGAATCTCATAGTAAAACACTAAAAATTCTTGCTATTTCAGTGAGTATCGATACTTTTCATCCGGATGTTTAGATGTATTATTATGTGCTGTAACTCAGAAAACATGTTAAATCTACCATTCATATCTATTTCTATTATAATACACAAATATATTTTAAACTAAACATATTGAGAATAACTTCACTGTTGAGATAAGATATATTTTATTGAATACTCTCAAGCACAATGGCATCAATATGGCTTACAATGGCCTAAAACACAAGTAGAAACAGTCAACGCAAAACTAATATGGTGTACAAATATCCCAGCTATTAAGATTGCCAAACAGTTTAATCGCTTAGTACTAATAGCACTATAGTGAAAACCTACCTTTACAGCACCATCACGTTCATCAAAATGTATAAAAGCATAATCCTTTAGTTTCTTCACTCGCTCCAATTTTCCAAACTGACTAAATGCTTTTTCTAATATTTCCTCTGTGACTGAATTTGCAAGGTTCCGCACAAATAAAACTTTGACCTAAAAGAAAGCAGTAACTTCATTCAGAACAAATTTTCTGCCTCCTTCTCTGTCAGTCCGGTATGTTAGTTTACACATTTTGCTTCAAGCTGCGTCAGTTTGAAATTTTAGTTGTAAACATTTCCAACAAATTTATCTTATAAGCATTTTACTGGCTATTAATATTCTAAAATTAGAGATGTACAAATCATTTCACTTAGAATATATTTGCTTATTAATATAATTCACAAGGAATTCAGGCAGAAGCCTAGGAGATGTAGCCCCAAAACAGTATGTTAAAGAGTAGCTGTTCTCACTTCTAAGTGCCCCCTTCCACCCATCACCATTGCTTTGGATTTTCAAGACGAAATGCATCCTTAGTGTTGTAAGGGTTTGTGTCTCTTCAGCCAAAGAACTATCCATCCCATATTTCCCTGAAATTCCTATGAACTCTTGCACCACTTGAAACAGTTTCCTTTTTCTGCCACTAGATACTCCTGATTAGCCTCTGGAACATGGATGTGATGACACAAACAGTTCCAATTTCATGTCTGCTGCTCAAGAGCAGGAACCTTCTTCATGTGGAGACTATTGTCACTATTCCCTGCAGCCCATTTTCCTTCTTAAAATCTATTCTGGATACTGGAAGAATCTCTGAAAGTATAGAATGTGATACGCTAGAGCAGGGGTGCCCAAACTGTTCGGACCGTGGGCCGGTCACGTGGTTCCTCCCATCATAAGCAAAATGCGCCCGCACATAACATTGCCATGAATGCACTTGCGACTGTCATAAACACCTTTATGACAGCCGTGGGTCATTTATGGCAGTGTTTTGTGCATCTGCGGGGGTGTTTTATTTCCACTTCCAGAAGCAGTGAGAGTAGTGCGGGCTGGATGGAATGGCGCCACAGGCTGGATCCGACCCACAGGCCGTAGTTTGGGCACCCCTGCATTAGAGTGTACAGAGTAGGAAATATTAGCCAAAAAAAGTTGATCCTTTCACCAATGAGATCTCTCCACTGTATCAAAAACCCTTTTCCTATGCTGTATGATAGTTGCCAAAATACTTATGAACAGCTGAAAACTCAGTTTTTTACTATTTTAACACAAAAGATATTACCTTTGCCATGACTTCAGGATCTGGTTCTTCAATGGGATCGGCCCATTCAACTGTAACAACGTTGCCCCAGACTTTCACTTTTCCACTCATTAATCTACGTCTGGCTTGTGCTGCAGTTTTGTGATCTTCATATTCAAGAAAACAAAAGCCTCGATTCTTTTTTTTGTCATCGGGTTGATGATACAATATTACATCTGTGAGGCCCTCTGAAATTGAAAGTAGTTACGCAGGTTTAATTAGTCTAGAATACACTCCATTATACAGTAATAATGAAGTCAACTGAAACTAGAAACTACCCCAATATGAGTAACTACTATTTAAAAGACTTCATGTCATCCCAAAGACAGTCTTACAGAGCAGACCCTGAGAAACTAGTGTTCATGTATACAAAAACAGTTTCCAACATATCTTATATTTTATCACTAAAATGTTTCAGTCAACTCAATGAAACAATATAGTATTTCTATAATTTCTGTATTATCCTATTCTAAACTAAAATACATGCCCATTAAAGAAAGATTCTAGAATATTATATAAAGTTCTATGGCCATTCTAATTCTTGGACAGCATTGAAATGGCTAAAAGTACCCAAGTCTCTTACTATCCCAACTGTCTACCTCAGAAAGGCTGACTAAGACTAAATGCTGGAGTAACAAATGGCAGACTCCTTCAACAAGTGTGTGATATTCTAGCTCAAATGATTGAGGCAGCAGCATTTCTTTTGTATTTCATTACATTATGATCTCAGTTTGCAATATTATCATCATTCAGTATCAGCCGAAAGATGGTGAAACAAATCATCATTGATCATTTGCCTAAGAATTGTTTATTTTTAGCTTTACATGCCCAAGATTGTCTGGTAGCTTACCTGTTACTTTGCTAAATTCTTCAACTATCTGTCCCTTGGTTTTACTCTTAGGAATAGAGCCAACAAAGAGCCTATTATTGGCAACAGAGATACATACGCCAATATGTTTTCCAGAACGAATTTCATGATTGTTATACTAGAAGAAACAAAGTTACAAAGCACATGTTATCCCTGCTTAACATTTCAGCAACTTCACCTGCTAAGTTTCACATGTTTATTTCACTGAAAATATGCCTATACAGTTTCTCTGGGATAGGACTTCCCTCGTGCCATTTTGTTTGCCTCACTTAATTCTAGTCTCCTTACAGTAGCAATTTTAACTGCAGACGTTATTTATTTATAAATCATATTTCTATGGACGCTATGTTATGTTCTGCAGGGCAGGTTGATAACCTCCCCCACATGCCAATGGATTCTAAACTACAAGGCTGCTATACAGATGGCCCTTGGCTACGTCTTTAGAGTTAAAAAGGCTCTGAGTGTACTAACAGTCTTTGGCAACTTTAAAGGCTGACAATTTTATTATTCCTCGAACTCTGGTGCAGAAATGCCTACTTGGCAATACATATTCAGATTGCTCTAAACTACAAAACTCTACTAATAAAAATATAAACCCATATGTGTAATTCACAGACCAAGAAGAACCACCTGATATTTTTAATGCTGGATTTTCAGCCATCATTGATAAAATAGTTTTAATGGGGAAAATTATCAACAAATGATATCCTGGCCTTCTAAAATTATACTGCTGAAAGGAACCAAGCAAAAAATGATTTAAAGGTAGAAGAACAAAGCTTTATTCTATTCTGATAGTCAGAAAAAAATTCTGAGCTCAAAATTCTTTCATTGTAATTGTATACTTTCTGCATGCACTGATCAGCTAATCTCATAATTCGTCTAAGAACAGCTCTTGCTAACCTGAAGTCTGAAGTGATTCTTCAATTTAACATACTTAGAAGGGAGTTGGTTCAATATAACACTACAGTATAAGTCATCTGAATGCAAAAATTGCAAGTTTTCCCACTTCTTAATTACCATCAGTGGCTCTACTTGCATCAACTGTCTTTATGCACCACAGTAAGGCAGGATTCATTAATTCTATAAGTTTACGACAAAATAATAAACTTGACACCCGGCTTGATAGCAGAAAGATAAACTGAGGAGCTGAGTTTGCCTACAATTCTTAAGCAAACTACAACTGCACGCTCCCTCTACTTTAACTACTCCCACTGGGAGCAAATGATTTGTGTGCACCAACATGCTGATGTGTTCACAATAAACCAAAACTCTCATCAACTATAGCTTAGCAAACTAGTTCGATTGCTTCTAAATGCAATGCATGTACTACAGAAAAGGTTTGAAATACCACAATCATAGCGACATGAGAAGAAAAGATAAAATTGTTTCTAACATTTACTTTCGTTTAGGCAGGAGTACCCTAGTTCAGAAATCAATTAGTTCAAGGATCAGCTTTATTTCAGTTCCAAACAGAATGGATACACTGAAATAAACAGAAATGATTGTGTATTTATTAAAGGTAAATTGATTCAATGTATTTTCTGTAGTTGCAACTAACAGGATTCATTCAGGGCAGGGGTAAGATAGTAAAGACATTTCTCAGCCATCGTCTGAGTTTATGGTAGGTGGTTTCAGATAAAGACATGATCTTAGTAAATCACTTACAAAATACATACCAATTTAACAGCTTCCTGAGCTGCTGCTTTGTTACAAAAAGTGACAAACGCATATCCTCTGTTTAGGCCTGTCAGTGGGTCCATCATTAAGCGCAGATCCCAGATAGGTCCAGCTTTCTCAAATAATGGAACAAGCTCATCCTCAAACAAGTCCCTTGGAATCTTACCCACAAATATCTGTTAAAATATGTATAAATATATATATTGTAATAAAATAGCAGAGTAGTAAGGATGGAAACACAATAGATCTCATTTCAAAATTGTATGTCGCTTACCTCAGTGCCAACGGATGGCTGCTGTCCTGAATAGACACACTCAGGGGGAGGACCACCATATTTCCTCTGTCCGGTTGTTACATCCAGTGTGTAATCTGTTCTATCCAAAAGTGCCTTCAAATTAAGAAATTCAATTTTTACACAAAAAGGCATACCTCACAATAGGACTTTTTAATGCTACAATCCTGTACCCTATGTGAAAAGCCCCTTTTAAATAGCAATACTTTCTTCTCACGATGTGATTCTGGACTGGTTATAGAGTTGCCACAACAAATGTGCTGCATCTCTGAAAACTTCTTTGTGTATGTGCATAAGGTGGCTATAATGATGTTCTGCCTACCATTCCCATTAGCTGCATACAGCATAACCAACAGGATGGATAATTGCAGTTGCAGTCCAAAAAACATTTAGAGGACCACAATTCTCATCCTGTTCTGTAAGCAGAGATCAGTTCCTTTGGTTTGATCCAGTATTAGGAAGATTAGCCTGCAAGGTTGCCACCTGGGGTACGCCCGATTGTGTCCACAATCTTCATGAAGGCTCAAGTCCCGAAATGCAAGACCAACATGCTCAAGTGGGAGCTGCTGGTGGACAACAACACACGGTGTGAATGTGGAGATACAGAATCTAGCTCATTTATTGGTCTGCCAATTACTTAAGTTTGGGCAACTACAAAGTGAAAAAATGGCTTCATTTTGGCAGTCCAAGGTTCGATCAGGACACGAAAGAAAGATGAAGCAGAGATTTCTGTGTATTTCACAGAAGCACCAAGCTAGAGAGCTTATTCCAACCCAAGGACTAGATTCCATTTAAGAAAACATGTTTTTTTTTGGTAGCACAAAATGGGTGAGGTCAAAAACAAAAGGATGGGACCAAAACAGCAACATAAATTATCTCGAATCTCAACAGCTGGATTGTAACTATTAATTTATTTAATTTAGATTTGTATAGCCGCCCAATCACCAAAGCTACTCTGAGTGGCTCACAATCCAATTGCACATGACCCTATATAAAGACTCAACATAGCATTAAAAATCTTGCATGAAACACATTGTTAAAATCTTCATAACAAATAAACTATTCTCAAACATGCAGTAAAACCTCTGAAAGTTGACCGCCCAAGGGACTGAAGGAAGGTGGTCAACATATAGAGATGGTCAACATACGGAACAACTGTACTGATATGTACAGTTATTTAGAAAACGTAAAAGATCAACCTTCTCCTTCAAAGTCAACTCTTTCAGTTCTTTTCTCTCATCACGACTCAAGTAACAGCAAAACATTTCAGTCAACTTGTATATAGAAAAGACAAAAAAGTAAAACCTGGTTCTTTCTCATATGACTGCTTCATAATTGTGCCTAAACATTGTTTGTTACACTTTAAAACTGTGTTTTTCTTTCTTTCACAATGGTTAGATCCATTGTTAATTGCACAGCTCGCATGTATCTGTGTTGTGTGCACATTTGTTTCATTTTACCATTGGATACCTTTTTATCAATCCTGAAAAGGGAAAGATTTTAAGTCTTTATGCAATTTGTATTATGGAATGAATCCATAATTATCATTGTTAAACAGCCGAATCAAAGTGTATTCTTTGATATTCTTCTTGAAAGAAATTCATTGCTACCAATCCTGCATTTCACTTTTCTTGTCCTTGGACTGGTCTTAACTGGTCAAGTTATAGAGTAAATTAATGCCATGTGTCAAGGTCCAGGTGGCCAAGATACAACTTAGAGACTGTCGATATAAAGAGGCTGGCTTTCTATTATGTGCATATGGCATATGTCCAGTCTATGAAAATAAGGTCAACATAGGGAGGTGGCCAAATATGGAGGTTTTACTGTATTATTCAATGGCGGACATCTACTGCCTGAACCAAGAATACATCTAACGAGCTGGAGCCACCCAACATAGTAGCAGTGCACTGCTACCTGAGACATTAGTGGCTTTATTTGCTTTTAAAAGGAAGCCACTCATCATGCACCTCTACAGGGTACAAAATTAACTTATGTGTACATACACAGCCCCATTTCTACTGATTCTGTCCTCTGCACCCTGTATGCACATATAAACTTCCACTTATCTGAACAGATTTAAACAGAACACAGTATTCTATAAGCTGATTTGTTTACAAAAGAAGTTTCCTAAAATCCCAAAAATTATTATAAAATCAGAATTAGGAAATTGAATTATTGTTTGTTCCTACACATACATGCAATATTCTAATTACTCTTGGCTTTGTATGTTGCATTTTTATATTAAAGTTACTCTTTCCATTACCCAAAAGTTTAAAACTTCACCTGCTAAATGTGATTACAATAATCCTCTTGTACAAAAATGTTAAAATGTGTGTGGTGCTAATTTTCACCAAAAAAAATCCTTTGGATTAAATAGATTAGTTGCAAAGACACACTAAAAACCTCCCTGTGTTGGATCTTTGCACTATCAACTTGCACTAGACCTCAACTATTTAAAACAGCCAGTTCATACAATCAGATCTCAAATTACATGGCCAAACAAGAGTTCATGATATCCAATGCTATCTGCCAGAAACAAGACAGACAAATCTCACAAATTATGGTGTCAGCAGCAAGTTTACACTCCAGATGTAAATATTGCTGTATCACAATTTGTCATATACAGCAATACCGGATAACGTGTGCACTGCACAAGGTTAAATCCAGATAACGTTGGGAAATCTGAGGAAAAATTTACACCACACGTTAAGTTAATGTTGTGCGATGCATCGCGTTTTCCCCCAGATTTCCTCTGGAGATCTCTGCCCCAAAGCCCGCAGGGATGCTCTCCACCTGAGAAGTGCCTTCCCAAGCGGAGACCAGCCCTGCGAGCTTTGGGGCTTGGGTCTGCGGAGGTACTGTACCCTTGCTGTTTTGAGTCAAGCCTCGAAAAAGCAAGGGTACAGTACCTCCAGAGACCCAAGAACCAAAGACCACAGGGCTGCTCTCCACCTGGGAAGCGCGTTCCCATGCGGAGACCAGCCCTGTGGGCTTGGGTCTCTAGAGGTGCCTC
This sequence comes from Bradypodion ventrale, assembly GCA_035047345.1. Lineage (NCBI taxonomy): Eukaryota > Metazoa > Chordata > Lepidosauria > Squamata > Chamaeleonidae > Bradypodion > Bradypodion ventrale. The sequence continues at coordinate 180,800,508 of JAWDJE010000001.1, forward strand.
CATAGACCCAAGCGTCCGATCCCCCAGTTCCCTTTCCAAAGAGGATGGCGAGTGGGTCGCCTGCCTCTTTGGAAAGGGAACTGGGGATCGGACGCTCCGATGCCCAGTTCCCTTTCTAAAGAGGCAGGCGACCCGCTCGGGGATTGGGTCACTTTGAGTTAGGAAGGGCCGGGGGGAACCCAGCACCAACCAGGGCAGCTTCTAGGCGCTCCCCCACCCCCCGAAGTCAAAGCGGCCACTGTGGGCTTGCCCTTGGCTGGCCGCTTTTAACTTGGGATGGGCTGGGGAGAGCGCCTAGAAAGTGCCCTGGCTGGCACTGGGTCCTCCCCCCCCCCCCCGCCCTTCCCAACTCAAAGCGACCTGATCCCTGAGCAGATTGCCTGCCTCTTCGGAAAGGGAACTGGGCATCGGAGCATCCAATCCCCGGTTCCCTTTCCAAAGAGGCAGGTGAGTGGCGGCCACTTTGACTTCGAGGGTGGGGTGCCTCGAAGCTGCCCTGGCTGGCGGTGGGTTCCCCCAGCCCTTCCCAACTCAAAGCAGCTACCGTGGGCTTTGGTTTAACGTTGTGCAATAAATGTATCACACGTTAAAAACCGCATGTTAAAGCTTGTGGAACCAAGCTTTAACATTATGCGGGGTATTACTATACTAGTAGTGTCAACACCAACCATAAATGTAAGTAGTATACTGGCATTGGCTCTCTTCTTACTTTCCTCTGCCAGATGTTAAACAGACCCTATTTCAGGAACTTTGAATACCATGTGGGTACAAAAATGGAGTGCAATGTAAAGGAATAGCTTCCTGAAAAAATATAATCTGACATACAAGACGGAGCTCACACTTCTTGCACAAATATAATACCCACAGCACTGAGATGCAAGAGAAATAAATATACGAAGTAAAGAATTTCCAATGAAGAATCATACCTTGATTTTTGCTTCATCTGGTCCTTTACTAGAGTCTGCCACTTTGGTCTCTTGTTTTTCTCGCTGTCTATATGTCTTCATGACGCCACATAAAAAGGCACTTTTGTTCTAAAATAATGATACAGAAAGTCAGGGCTCAATTTTTTATCGTATCACACTAAATTATGCATCTTCTATATCACAAGTCCCCAACCTGTGACCTGCATGCAGCCCTTGAGCTTTCTGTACAGTCCTCCAAACTGCTAGTTTACTGCCATCACCACCCTCAAGGCATTTTCCCTCAGACCCACACTGTTCTTCCTGCCTCAAGTGGCACCATCTACTGCTGTTTTTTCTGTCCCTTTCTTACAAAAAAATAATAATAATACAATAGCAACATTGCTTCTTCTGGTCTTCATGATTCATTCTGTCAGTTTCCTCTTGGTTTTATCCTCCATTTTAATCAACCCGAGTGCTTTGCTAGCCAGGCGAACTAAGAGTCTGGTAACATCAACCTCATAACAAACCTCTGAAAGTTTATTTTTGATCTAAATCAGCAAATTAACATTTTTATTACATTTTGATTTAAGATGTTGCTCTTTAGAACTGGGCACTCTAATACAAACCCCATGTCCCAGAAAGCTGGGGATCACCGTTTTATAGAACTGTTAGCATATACTCCGGATAACGCCAGCACCGGATATGGAAAATTCTGCATAACAACGTGTTTGTTATGCACCACATGATGCTCCGCATAAGGATGAAAAAACACCAAAAAACGTCCTTATGCAGGGTATTTGGTATCGATGCTCCAAATAAAAAATTTTGCCTTTTTTTTTTTCATTCTTGTGCAGAGCATCTCCCATAGCATCAAAATCCGGATAACAACACGATTTGTGGAACCAGGTTTTGTCGTTATCCGGAGTTCCACTTTACTGTGTTACTATACTATCAAGGATAAAAATTATTATGATTGTAGTATATTACCTGAACATGAGAGAGATCACTGTCTTTAAATTGTTGAAGGACTGCCAATGCACCTTCTTCATTAAATTCCTTTAAAGCTTCAATAGCTCTTTCATCTAAATCACCGTGAGCAACTAGTCCTAGAAAAAGAAATATCACATTCTAGCATTTTCAATTACCCATTTAATCATATTTCAGAAATGAAGATACTGGTCCATTACAAAGTTAGGATCTTCCCTTTGCTTATACAAAAATGTAATTAATCTGGCAAATACCTTATTAATCAAAATAATATATTATGCCTATTTCTAGGAAATATCCAAAATCTCCATAGATGACTGAACTGACTGGAGCAATTAGACATACTATTTTGTGTTGCTAGAAGCAGCATTTTAAGAACTTAAAAACACTCAACAATTCTACTGTTCTCCAAAATAAACTTCCGAACATGAATGAACACACCGTTGCCTTTACACCCACGGGTCCAACCAATAAAATCAGAAATGTCATCCACAAGAGATGCACGCAATAACTATTTCACTCACTATCTACACAGTGCTCCAAGTATACAGAAATGTAATCCACTATGAACTATTTCTAAAACCTGTGTTCTGAACACCTTCCCTTATCACCACCCCTTAATAATAATAAAAAACCTGATCTAAACTTTTCTAACTATTAACTATTCATAGTAAATCACCCAGAAACTATGAAAACTGCAGTCCCCATACTTTTTGGGAAACCACAAAAAGTTGCTATTTTAGCCCAAAGCAAGGAAATTCCAATGGAAATAGTAATTTTGCAAGTTTTATTTCTTACCTGCAACGTAAATTCCATCTAGTTTTTCAGCAACTTTCTGTGGTAAACCAGCATCAAGCAATGTCTGGAAATGCTCAGAATGGGTAACTGCAGCGGAAGTATCCATGGGCTCTTCAGTACCATTCCCATTAACATGTTCAGAAGCCATGTTTCCAGATATCTGTTCAAAACGCAATAAGCAATAATTAAGCTATGACCCTTAAAGCCACACAATTCAAGTGTCAATTCATGCCAACTATCTACTAAGGCCATACAGAATTTAAGCTGCTTCCCCTATTGCTTTTGAAATTAATTTTTTAAAAATAAAAGCTTAAGTGTCTTTTTTTTTACATAACTTATCCTACCACTGTGAAACCTATGCTGCAGCCTTTACACAATCCAGTCCAACTCTCTGACTCAAGTCTCGCTCATTGCAGCACCCCTAAGTAGCCCTGGAGATGAAGTCAGATGAAGTCAAGAGATGAAAGGAGAAGCCAGGGTTCGTGTCTGTGTCAAGGGAGAGAGATAAGGTGCCTACTACACCACCACACGCCACATAGCCGCTGCCTGATCACCTTACCTAACATCCCACCGTGCCTCCTTGCTCAGACTCAGAGCACCCTCTAGGTCAGTGTTTCTTAACTTTTGGTTTTTTGGACTCCAATTCCCAGAAGCCTAAGCCAGTACTTAGGCTGATAAGTGTTTTGGGGAACTGACTTAGGCTTCTGGAAATTGAAGTCCAAAAGCCAAAGGTTGAGAAACACTGCTCTGGGTCTAGCAATCCGCCTTCACCGACAGAAGTTCAAGCACACCAGCAAAAGGAACAAAGCTTTTTTTCCCCCAATCCGCACCCAGTCCAGGTGGTGGGCCGCCGCCGCCATCATCCTCAACCCGACAGAAACACGTGCTCGGGCGCGTTCAAATGCCTTACAACTTCCTCCAGCGACCAACCAACTTCCCTCCCCCGGAAAGGCAGCCTTGTCCCTTCCCTCTCTCAGCCTCTCTCCCCCCCTCCTCCCTCCCCCCCCACCCTTCGGGAGAAGAATTGCAACACCCTGGGCCCTATTTCGCCACGCGGATAGGGTGTGTTTTTTTTTTCTTCCTTTGGTGGTAGTGGTGGTGAAGGCATGGAGAGGAAAAGAAAGGAAAAAAGGCCGATAAAACGTGCTCGGATTCTTCCCTCCTTCTCCTGCACGGAACAATGAAACACTCCCCCCCCCCCGCCGTCCTCAGGCCACCACGAGCCGCGCCAAGCCCGCCGCCACGCTTCCCCGCTCGCTCCCAAACCTGGTGTCCCGCCAAGCAGCAGCACAGCAGCCCCAACCCACCCGTGACCCGCCCGCTACGTGACTCGAGGCACGCGACCACCCCACCCCCCAATTCCCCATGCCAAAATTAAAAAACATATATAATTTTTTTTAATAAAAGCCATCTCTCTGTCCCGCTGGTCAAACGGGACCAGCCCCACTAGTTTTACCCCTCCTCCCTCCTTGCCTGGTCTTTTCCCTCTCTCGCCTCTCACCCCACCCCGGACGCGCCTCGTGGCCAATGAATGGCGGTTGCCGCTTGGACAATAAGGCAGCCCTGAGTCTCAAACACCCCACACACACACACCATTTTTCCCCCTACCGGACGGGAGGAACTGAGGGGGGGTGTCTCTCTCTTCTCCCCCTCCCGCCCTGGGTGGCCTAGTGGGACCCAAAGCGAAGTGTGGTTCCCCCCCCAAAAAAAAATCACTCGCTTCTTCTTCCCCACACGCGACAAGGCCGCTCCCCACCACCACCACCGCCGTCCTCTTTGTTTGTCCCCGTCTTTTTCTAATATGCAGCCCCCTCCCCCTTTCTAACCGACCCACCCGTTTCCCCCCTTCGTTTCTCTTCCCTCCCCGCCTCAGGCCCAGCTCCCCGGTCTTTCCTGAGGAGACTTTTTCCGTTACCCCCCCCCCCCCCTTATTCCCCCCACCACCACCAACCTCTTGGACTGACACTTCGCGGTTCCCTCTCTTTGCCCTGGGCCTGACAACCACCACCACCACCCCCCGGCGGGGTTAAGCTGACCTGTGTGAATAAGCGGCGGGGATGATGAAAGGGGTGGTGAGGGCTCCGGCGTCGGGAGGGGCAGGTGGGGGAGGGCGGCGGGCGCGCGCGCGCGGTGGCGGAGGCTTCCCCCCCTCTCCGCTCCGACAGCGTGTCCCGAGAATGTGTGCAGAAAGCCTGCGTAAAATGGCGGCCGCTCGAGCGCTCACGCCGCTGCTGGCACCAGCCGCCAACCCCTAAGCCCCCTCCTCCCTCCCTCCCCGCCTTCCACTCAGAGAGGGGAGGGGCGGAGAGAAGCGTTGACACGGCGACGAGCGGGGAGGGAGGAGGCACCTCGCGCTGGCGCAGCCCCAACGCCGGGGTCTCCCTAGCAGATCCACAAGGGGTATCGCCGCGTTCGGTGATGGGTAGGTTAGTTCTGAGAAGGTAGGCTTGGGAGGCGACGCATGCGCACCGCGCGCGCCCCCCTCACGCGCTCAGGCTTTGAGCCGGAGAGGGAGTAAGTAAGTTGTCTATCTGCGCGCTGACGTCGTTGGGGAAGGGGAGGGGAAGGGAGTTCCCGCGCTCGTTCTTTTGGCGAGAAGCCAAATAAAAAAAACGAGAGAAACAACCACATAGATGAGAAAGGGGATTCCTGTGCACTCACGGAGACGAAACATATACGAGAGTGGTTTTTTTTAAAAAAATAAATTTGTATTGATTTTCAAAAAAAGGGAACAACATAAGAAAATGAATAACAAGACAAAAAATAATAAGTCAAAAGAATTCAAAGTACAAGACAAAAAATAATAAGTCAAAAGAATTCAAAGTACAATACAAAAAATAATAAGTCAAAAGAATTCAAAGTACAATACAAAAAATAATAAAAGAATTCAAAGTACAATACAAAAAATAATAAAAGAATTCAAAGTACAATGCATTTCATAACATACAAAATACTCAAATACTAAGCAATGCATACACAATACATAAAAAAATAAATGAATACACAATAAAATAAAACTTGTGTTGCTCATCATTTTAAACTAATCTCATTTTTAAACCATTCATCATTCATTAAGTATATACAGTGGAACCTCGTACAACAATCGCCCTGTATAGCAACGAAATCGCATAACAGATTTTTGGGGGGAATGGCGTCCCACATAACAATTTTCCCTATGGAAAAAATCGTACAACAATTTTTCAATGGGAAATCACTTAGCAAAAAAATTGTTGTATGAGCATACCTGTCAAGCGCAGCTCCGGAGATTACGGGACCTGCGTAGAACGTTTCTGCGCAGGTCCGTTCTACCCATGCGTAAAAGTCTTCTAAGCATGCATAGAAGCGACCTACGCAGAAACATTCTGCGCAGGTTGCTTCTACGCATGCGTGCATCCCCTTCTGCACAGAAGCCTTCTACGCATGGGTAGAAGGCATACCTGTCAACCTTCCCGGATTGGCCAGGATTTTCTGGTTTTCGGCGCTGATTTGCGCCATTTCCCGCCCCACACTGCCGAAACCCCAGAATTTGGCAGCAGGGGAAAGGAGGTACTGCGCAGCCCTTCTGCGCAGGTCACCTTCTATGCATGCGTAGAAGGGTTTTACGCTTGCGTAGAACCCTTCTACGCATGTGTAGAAGGGGGCTACGCATGTGTAAAACCCTTCTACACATGCGTAGAAGGCAACCTGTGCAGAACCATTCTGCGCAGGTCCCGGATTGGCTGGAGCAGCGGTTGACAGGTATGGTAGAAGGGTTCTTCGCATGCGTAGAAAGGACCTGTGCAGAAGGGATGCGCAGTAACTCCTTTCCCCTCGCTGCCAAATTATGGGGTAGCAGCAGCTCTGGGCAGGAAATGGAGAAAATCGGTGCAGAATTACGGGGTAATCCCAGCCAATACGGGGAACTTGACAGGTCTGTGTATGAGGTACCACTGTACCTCATACACTTAGCAAAAAAAATTGTTGTATGAGGTACCACTGTACTCCTTATACATATGTCATTTATAATATATAACCACCTGTATATTTTTGTATTTATTTCAATACATTTGTTATATTTTATCCATAACCTTCTTATAATATATAGCTGAGCACACAAACAGAATAAAATCACCCATGATATTTACAATGCCCTGGAGACTGTGTTTTTACACAACTACTTCTTCATTTCCAAAAACTAACTTGTCCTAGTGCTGGTCTACTACCTTTTCCTGTGGTCAATGTATGTTCCAAAAATAGTTTCCATATGTTCTGAAATCTATTTTCCTTAACTATACCCTTTCTCAAATTTAATTCCCAAGTAAGCTTGTCGTTCAATGCAATTTGCCACATTCCTTTATACCAATCTTCTATTTTTATCAAAACATCACTCTTCTAATTTCTTGCTATATATTGCCTTGCTGTTGTCAACATAATAGAGAACAAATCTTTTTTATCCATATCTATGTTCAAATTATCCACATCAGTCAGTAAGGTAGCACCCGCATCCATCTTATTTCCGCATTCTCTTTCTCTATATTTACACACACACACAAAAAGAATTATGGGAACCTTGTCTGTTAGGGTTAAAGAACATAATTATAAATTATTATGGAGGTAGTACTTAACCCCTGTACATTTGCATCAGATAGACAAAACAAAAACAAATATGTGTTGGAGATGTAAGAATGTACTGGGGACTTACGAGCATATGTGGTGGGGATTTTGGGGTAAATACGAGAGTAGTTTTTATAGTTAGCAACAGCGAATGACACTTGTATATATAGCGCTCCTTAGTGCACTCTGGGTGGCTCACAAGTTATTAGCATTTTTGCCCCCAACATGCTGGGTACTCATTTTACCGACCTTGGAAGGATGGAAGGCTGAGTCAACCTTGTGTCTCATCAGGATCGAACCACAACATTTTGGCTGCAGTGCAGCAGTTTAACCACTGCGCCACCAGGGCTCTTACAAAGCTTTTAATTACTTTTTTTTAGTGCCATTAATTTTAAAACCATTTTTAACTTTTAAGTAAGCAGCTTAGAGTCTCTGACTATAGCACAGAATAGACATGAAAACATAATAAAATGAATATCTGGAATTGCAGATAGAATAGCAAAACGGTCATAATTTCTCTTTAATCCAGTTTTGTAGGAATCGGGGCCACTGGGGGCCGGAAGGTCCCGGAGGAGGACTGATCAAGTAACGACACGAGACAAGCTGCTGGATCGATCAGACACTTTATTGGTCAAAGGCAGAATCATTTATAGGGAAAAAGTGCAACGGTGGCAAACTGTCCTCTGGCAAGGCATTACCTCATGCGTTGACACATGTTAATGGGAAAACCTTCAAAGGGGAAGTTAATTAACTCGGGCAAACAGGGAACAAGATTGACCATTGTCTTGGGACTTAGGCAGGGGTAAACATGGCTTATTTGCACCAGGGATTTCCCCAAACCGGGAGATGAGTCATTATGGTTAATAGAATGCATGAATCAGCTATCTGCTTACTCGGCAGAGTCGCGGGTCAGGTCACCTTAATTGGGTGAATCAAGCCCTATACTTTTATTCACCCCCCTTAATTTGACGACCGGTGAGCCCACTGGTCGGGAGCCTGTCTCACCGCAGTGGTCTCTGGTCTATTCCGTGCCCTATGGGGCACGGGGAATCCATATCTCCCCTTTATTTTCTATTTAAGAACCTGACCGGCGACCTTACGCAAGATAGGCATCAGCTGTTGAGCTGGGATGACGTCACGGGATTTCCCTCTGGGGCGGCACTTGGAGATCAGCGAGGGAATACACTGAGCAAAGCAACAGAGCGTAATGCCTAGTATGGCTATTCCCACCACTATCTGAAGCACCGTCTGTAGCCATCCCCAGGGGATCCATGACCACATCCAATTCCATAGGGAACCCCACCAGGCTCCCCACGCGGAGCCTTCCGTAATGCCTGCAACAATGGAATGCAGGTTCTTGATCTGGTTTTGTATTTTCCGGGAGTTGTCAGTAAGGTTAAAGCAGCACATCCCATGGACAGATTCGCACCCCAGGTGGTGCAATAAGAGGAGGTAGTCGATAGCCGCTCGATTATCAAGAACAGCTTGGCGGAGTTCCACCTGCTCTTGATTAAGGAGCGCTATCGCTGAGGAGGTATGATTGATGGTTTTTGCTAAACCGCAGGCCAAATGACCAATTCTCCGTGCGTTGCCGGTGGCCAACCCCGGCACGCCGATCAAACTGACGGATAGGGAAACATACTCAGCGGGACTCATTACTCTGATGCTGCTGTCACAAGAGCTGTCTAACTGGGTTGTGCGTGTGTGCCGAATGAGCGGGGAAACATTCACATGGGATACATTTGTGTCACTAGAACGTGGGGCAATCATGTCCCTGGTAGGGAGTACAAGTGTCAAGCGACTAATGCAACACATTGAGTCCGACAGATTGGCAGGGATGTAGTTCCAGGTGTGCTGGTTGCAGGTAAAGAACCACCCCGAGGGCAGGGTGACATGAGCGTACAATGAGATGAGGGTCTCCGGTTTATTGCAAGTCCAGTTGCCAACGCCAGGGTCAATACAGCGGCGCCGTGCCTGACCGTCTGCGGTGCAACCGGTCATGCGGGTACAGGCGGCGCCCGGGCTGACCGCCACCCGAGGGGTATGGAGGGTGGCTGCATCAGCCGGCAAGGTTGGGGCGAGTTGCTGTCCCCCCCAGCGTGCATATGCCGAGAAGGCGGTAGGAGAGTGAGGGGCAAAGGATGCTTTTCGCAACCAGGCACTGTCCTCGGTGTGCTCGTCCGGAGTATGGCACACCGGGATGAGACAGGTGCTGAGCATGGATGCAGAACCAACGTCCTGCTGTAAGCAAAAATCGGACTGGTTGACGAGACCCGCCAACCTTTCCCACAAGTTGTACTGCATTCGTGTAGACAGGTCTTCACCAGGCGACAAACCGTCGGCCTGGATTGAGGCTGCCTGGGCGCCTCCCCCCAAAAGCAGGGAGAGGGCCAGGACTATGGAGATCGCCACGGTGTTGGCGTGAATCTGGGCCAAGACTGCAGCTGTGAGGTTCTCCGGCGTCGGTTCCTTCCCCTCGCGCTGGACGGCGTCCTGAGCGTCATGGCAAAGAACCTTGACCATCCCCCAGGTGACTTTGGGGATCGGCTGTCGCCTCCTCCGACGGATCCTCTCGTGCAGGGTGAGGTCCTTCATCTCCGGTATCGGACTCGGGTCGGTCTGGTTCCACGCCATGCGGTTCCGTGTGAGGTTTGACACACCGAGCTGGGATCCAGATGACACCTGTAGGAGACATAACTGCAGCATACCCTCTCCCCCAGGTGACGAGCGGCACCGGCCCCCTCCAAGTGGGGTCCGGTGGCACCCGGTACCGGACCATTGGTCGCGGGAGAGCTTCCGAACGGCGGAAATGCCTCTCCTGCGGCGTGCAATCCGAAAAAACATTAAGGTGATTGTATGTGAACAAAACCTTGTTTAAGCAAAACTGTGCTGCTCCTTGTGACTTGGGGAGGGCAGGAGGTTCCCCCCTTTCTATTTGTTTGTCAAGGTAGGACTTTAGCGTCCGATTGACACGCTCTACAATCGCCTGCCCTTGCGGATTGTAGGGAATTCCAAAAGTGTGCTCGATGTCCCAAGTCGCCATGAAGGCGGCCAACTGCCTAGAGCAGTAGGACGGTGCGTTATCCGTTTTCACGTGCCGTGGCTTGCCCATCGCCGCGATGCAGGAAAGGAGGTGCTGCTCCACGTGGGTAGCCGTCTCTCCTTTCTGCGCCGTGGCCCAAACGAACTGGGAAAAGGTATCAATGCAGACGTGCATGTATTGCCATCTGCCAAACTGCGGCACATGCGTGACGTCCATCTGCCATACCTGGTTGGCCTCAGTCCCCCGTGGGTTGACCCCCCACGAGGGCCCCCCCGGCGCCCCTGCGCAATGCTGGCAAGAGCGGACTATACCCTGGGCTTGAGAAAGCGGCAGATTGAACTGTCTGGCGAGTGCCTTGGCATTTTGGTGAAAAAATGCATGGCTTTGGATTGGGGTAGTGAAAACTCCCAAAACTGAACGTTGCTGAATTTCCTTTGCGGCCGCGTCCGCTCTGCTATTGCCCGCGGAAATCGGACCCGGTAGGTCTTGGTGACTTCGGATGTGGGCAATATAAAGCGGCTCCGTGCGGTTTCGCAAATGAAATTGAGCGGTGAGAAACAGACTTAGTAAATTCTTGTCTATCGCGGGAGTGATGTAGGCTCCCGGTAGACTGTGCAACAAATTCCTTACGTACAGGCTGTCAGTAATGATATTCAAACGCTCCTGGGCGAAGGTGCGCAAGGCAAGGTTCACGGCTGCCAACTCTGCCCGCTGAGCGGACTTCTGTGGAAGAGTTAGCAGCGTGTGCCAAGCTTCGCCCTCCTGCCAGGTCAAAACACCATAGGTGCGACCTCCGTCTGTGAAAACTGTCCTGGCCCCCTGAAGCGGGACCAGCGAGAGCAATTCGAACAAGCTGACTGTTCCTGTCTGCAGGGAAACGAGTCTAGGGTCCTTGGGCAAGTGGTACGCTAAACTCCCAGTGAAACCTTCCAAGGCTATCGGAAGCGAGTCACCTAGCTGCACTAATTGGTGAATTTGTTCCTTGGTGAAAGGAACCACAATTTTGGCCAAATCATTTCCTGAAATGTCCCTAGCTCTCAGCCTGCCGCGGTAAATCACCGCGGAAACCAGCTCTTGGGGCGGAACGATGTTCCGTGGTGATGTGTTAGGCAAATAAACCCACTCCACAATTTTCGCTCCCTTCTCTGAGTCTACGCCTAACGCCCCAGTGAACATGGATCCTGACCGTACGATGTACAAAGGCCCCTGGGCGATCCTATCCACCCACCTCTGGCTGAGAACTTGGTTCACTTTCTCGAGCGCCAAGCGCGCGTCTCGAGAGATTTTTATCCGGTCTGCCGGCTGCTTACCTAAAGTTAGCAGCGAGAAGAGCGGCTTTAAGAGATCCGTATCCAATCGGAAATACGGTCTGGCCCAATTAATGTTCCCTAAAATCTGCTGTAACTCTACCAGGGTGACTGAGTCCTGTAAAGCTATCTGGGGTAAAACCGGTGCGGCAAAAGAACGGAGAAGCCGATGACCCAAGTATGAAAAGGGCTCGGTTTTCTGCACCTTCTCTGGGGCTATGAGTAGACCCTTGTCCCCCAGGCTGGCCTGGAGGTCAGAAAACACTGCGCTGCCGAGTTGCGGCAACGCCACTAAGATATCATCCATGAAATGACACACAATAGCTTTAGGGTAAAGGCTTCGAAACTTTGCCAGCGCGTTGTGAACATAAATTTGGCACAGGGTGGGCAAATTGAGCATGCCCTGTGGCAAAAATTTCCACGCGTAACGGAGCGTGGGCTCACTGTGGTTCACAACCGGCACCGTAAAAGCAAACCTTTCCCGGTCCCTGGGGTCTAAGGGGATTGTATAGAAGCAATCCTTGAGATCTACAACTAGAATCTCCCACCCCTCGGGAATCATATTTGGATTCGGGATGCCGCATTGAAGCGGACCCATGGGCTGAATACACTTATTGATCTCCCTGAGATCGTGGAGGAGTCGCCACTTCCCCGACTTTTTCTTAATCACAAAAATTGGCGAGTTCCAGGGACTGGTGGACTGTTCTATATGTCCTGCGTCTAGCTGCTCCTTCACTAGCTGCTTTAGGGCAACCAGTTTCTCTCCCACAACCGGCCATTGTTCTACCCAGACCGGAGTGTCGGTGAGCCATTTAAGTGGCAACGCCATTACCCGAAGGTAAGGGTGGCACCGTACTGCTGGAGAATGTCTCGCCCCCAAAGGTTGACGTGCACGTCAAGAATGTGCGGCCGAATTACCGCCGTGCCGTCAGCCCCTGGGATCGTGACTTCTACCCACTCTCGGCTCCTAAACGCTTCCTGAACACCACCTACCCCCCACACATCAGAGACCGGCTCAATGGCCCACTCCCTCGGCCACTGGCTCCTGCTTATCACGGATACATCAGCTCCGGTATCGAGTAGGCCTGAGAACACCCTTTTGTTCAAAAATACCTCGATAACGGGGCGCTGCCTCCACTCAATGTTGGTCTCCACTGTCGCTAAGACCTGGTATCCTTGTACTGCCTCAACCGCGCTCCGGCGGTCTGCTGAGCCGGGCTCTGAGCTGTCACTGAGCCTCCCCTGGCTGCCTGCTGGCGAGTGACAAGGAACCATGATCAGTTGCGCTAAGGAATCTCCCTTGTGAATGGTCTGGGGCAGGTGTGTCCAGAGTTGGACCTGGAGAACGCCTGAAAAATTCGAGTCAACGACTCCTGGAATTATGAAAATTCCGCGTGCTCCAGCTACACTACGGGGCAAAACTAAACCTAAAAAGCCTCTGGGCAGGGGACCCATGTACTGGGAATCGACCAGATAGACTGTGCCTGGCAGGTCGCATGTAACGTCTACCTGACAAGTCAATTCTAGCCCTGTGCTACCCTTGGGGCTGGCCTGTGCCCTCGTAGTGCCTGGAATATGCCTGGAACCTAGTCCAGCTCTGGGAAGTCCGGATTCTGGGGAATGAGAGAAGTCTCTGTTTGGACTGGGGCCAGAGACATGCCCGCGTTCCGGTTTCCCGAACTCGGACAAAACTTGGCCCAATGATAGCCTTTCCTGCACTTTGGACATGGGGTTTTCGGGGCTGTGGACTGGCTGGACCTTTGTCCGCCTCCCTTTGATCGGCATTCTTTAGCGAAGTGCCCGACCTTGCCACAAGTGTAACAAGTTCCCCTGGTCTTCCCCTTGGGGTGAGATCTTTTTCCCCCCTGCACTGCTGCCGCTAGCAGACCCATTTTGTAGGAGTCCGTGCCGACGTCAGAACAGGCCCTAATCATGTCCGACAGTGTCAGGTCAGGACGATTGCCTAGGGACTGCAAAATCTTACGACAGTCCAAGTTGGCATTGTCCTTGGCTAACTTGATCATGAGCTCTTGCTGGGCTTGCTCATTGTCAATCTGCCTGGTGATGGCTTCTTCCAGGCGATTGATGAAGTCCATGTAGGGTTCCTGGGCTCCCTGCTTGATAGCGGTATAATTCTTAGCCGCTTTGCCAGATGCTGGGATCTTGAAGTACGCCCTATAGGCGGCTTCAGCGGACATTTCGAGAGTGGCGAGAGGCAAGTTGATTTGGGCGTTAATGGCCTCAAAGGCACCTGAGCCATATAGCTGCTCAGCGATTACCGCGCCTCCCATTCTCGCGGCTCTGGCCTGTGCCTCGAGCCGGTACTCGCTGTCCCAGATCATGTACTGGCTAGGGGTTAGCATCATCCTCATGACGGCTTTCCAGTCGTGAGGAATCCACATGGTGGCTTCACACGCTTGCTGAAGCGTGCCCCTAGTAAAACGACTTTGGAGCCCTGTCTCTGAGATTGCTTTCCGTAAAGCCATGAGAAGCTTGTACGGGACTGGGGAATGCACTACCTGTTGCGCGCCTGTGAGCGCGTCCATCTCTAAGCGGATGGGACAAATCTGTCTAAGCTCAGCTAGCTGTTCTGCTGACAATTCCCCCTTCTTGAGCTCTATCTCTGCTGTGCGCTGAAGGGCACTCTTTACAACTAGGGAAGCTGGCGCTGTCAGAGGAACGCCTGCGCTCCTCATTCCTTGCGTTCCTTCGGTGACGTCTGCAGCTGTCACCGGGGGAAGGCTTCCCTCGCTGCTATGCTGATAGCTGAATGACGGACAGAGCGCCGTGGGCGCAGCCGGGTGGACTGGCTGGCCTGAGGGCTCTTCTAACGGGGGTTCTAGGGCCTCTGTCCGGGCTGGCTCGATCTGCTCTAAGAGCCTCCTACACTTTTTCCATGTGCTGACTACCCTGCCGGGCGCTTTGGGGGGCTGCTGGATGCAGTCTCCTATCTGATCCCAGAGCTTCAAGGTTAACGTACCTACTTCTGGGTAAAGTAGGCAGTGTCCCCTGAGGTACGCCAAAAGTCTCGCTAGCTCTCCGCTGTGAAATCGCAACTTAAAAACCCTGGCCAGGATTCTGAACTCTTCCTCACGAGTTCTTTGGCTAGCGGACGGACTTGGTCTATGAGAGCAAGTCCCCATATTACCTGTGATGGGTCCCTCGAAGTTTCCTTCTCGGGCCGAGAGTCGACGCGTCCTTTTACAGGTAACAGTTCTGGCGACGAGTGTCTGGGGTAGCTGTCGGAGCGTGGACCTTCTGTCCCGGGCCCTCGGCGGCCACTGCAATGCCAGGGGCTCACAGCCTGCCCTGACCGGAACGCGTTTTTCCCTTCGCGAACCTCCCCAAAGCCGGGAAAAAGGTAGGTAGGAAAGTCTCTTGGGAATGCCTCGCCGCGGCCACTCCTCTGTCCGGCTGGCTGCCGACCAGAGTGCCGCGCAGTCCTCCGGGACAACGGGTCGCGGTTCAGGCGTTGAACCGGACCGCGTGGATCGTTACTCACGAGTAGACCTCTCCGGGGTCCTCTTACTCACGAGTAGCATCACGTCGGGGTCACCAGATGTAGGAATCGGGGCCACTGGGGGCCGGAAGGTCCCGGAGGAGGACTGATCAAGTAACGACACGAGACAAGCTGCTGGATCGATCAGACACTTTATTGGTCAAAGGCAGAATCATTTATAGGGAAAAAGTGCAACGGTGGCAAACTGTCCTCTGGCAAGGCATTACCTCATGCGTTGACACATGTTAATGGGAAAACCTTCAAAGGGGAAGTTAATTAACTCGGGCAAACAGGGAACAAGATTGACCATTGTCTTGGGACTTAGGCAGGGGTAAACATGGCTTATTTGCACCAGGGATTTCCCCAAACCGGGAGATGAGTCATTATGGTTAATAGAATGCATGAATCAGCTATCTGCTTACTCGGCAGAGTCGCGGGTCAGGTCACCTTAATTGGGTGAATCAAGCCCTATACTTTTATTCACCCCCCTTAATTTGACGACCGGTGAGCCCACTGGTCGGGAGCCTGTCTCACCGCAGTGGTCTCTGGTCTATTCCGTGCCCTATGGGGCACGGGGAATCCATACAGTTTTTTTATCTTCGCTGTCACAACGGGTAGCAAAAGGCACTTTGGAGCAGGACTTGGGGGTATTTCCAAGTACAGTAAAACGCCTCCTTATGAAAAAAAAGTCCGTTCCTTAGGCTTTTGCTTAAATCAGTTTTTTATGTAACTCGAAGCAAACCCATAGGAAATTTTTTTTGCGTAACTCAAAGCAAACCCATAGGAAAAAGAATCTTTATGTAACTCAAAGCAAACCCATAGGAAATTGTGTAAATCAGGACATGGTTTTAGCACAAAATCATTATGTAACTTGAATTTTATGTAACTCAAGGCATATATAAGTCGGGGTTTTACTGTACTGTACTAAAAAAAATAGATGATCTCACATCCTTCTCAGCCTGATTTTACTAGATGAGATGAGGAAAATAATCACACACACCACCTTGAGTGGGCTGAGAAAAGGTAGGGGATAAACGTAACTTGTCCTGGTAGTGGTCTACTACCTTTTCCTTCGGTCAATGTGTGTTCCAAAAACGGTTTCCATATGCTCTGAAATTTATTTTCCATAACTATACCCTTTCTCAAATTTAATCCCCAAGTAAGCTTGTCGTTCAATGCAATTTGCCACATTCCTTTATACCAATCTTCTATTTTTATCAAAACATCACTCTTCCAATTTCTTGCTATACATTGCCTGTATACATTTCATGCTACCAGAGTGCAGTGAGCTAGTGTTGAGCTGGCGATTTATATGTAGATAAAAATAGAAATTCCTGTTTATTACTCAGTTTCTTTGTTCGGGAAAGCAAATCTTTATATGCAGGTGTCCATGCTGCCACTCTGATTAGAGGCTTCCTTATGGCACACTTCATTACAGGAATAAGTATTTCATAATTTCCCATCCACTATTTGCAATAATAGTCCTTGGATTTTATTTTGGACTTTTCCTTCTGCATCTTGTTTGACTTTTGAGGAACCAGATGCTTCTTTATTAGCAGTTTTGTAAAAGTTCAAATTTGATTTTGTGTGCAGCTTTTCTCCACTCACTTACTTCTGTCGTGGGCATTACTTTATTTCAAAATCCTTAGTGGATAAAAAAAAATACCTACCAGCCTGGAAAAAAAGGTGCAATGGATAAGAGGAGTCAAGTCTCCTTCATCCATTTGTCTTATTCCCAAGCACTTATATTTCAGCCATTTGTACTTCTAGATAGGGGAGCTCCTGCATTCACCCTTTTTTGCTTTTTCAATAGGATCCTTCTTGTTGGGTAATTGCACAGCTTCGCATTTAAATACACATTCAGTTTTATCCTTATTTTAGGGATAATAGGTGCTGCTGAATAACAATTTCTAACCCCCTTTGCAAAAAGCTGTGTGATTAGTGTGAATATGATGAAGACACAAGACAGCATGGGATCTTACTTCATTGCTATACCTATCCAAAAAGAAATTTGACTGTGCTTCCAGGATCTACAGTAATAGTCTCTATGTTTCTCTTCTTTTGGCTATTCTTCCATGTCTAGGCCAGGTGTAAAACTGCCAAATTAAAGCCACCTTTTGGAGAATTTGTTCTGTAGTTCCTTTTGCCCAACCTAGTGTGAGAAAGATTAGCCAGCACTAAGTGGCCGTTGCCTGAATACGTCCAATTGTGGTTCAAAAATACTACAATCTTCCAGGATGATCTTTCTGTGTGCCCCTTCTGTTGGCTATGGATGAAGTTGAGTGAAACCAAGGATTTGGATTTATATATTCCAAGAGACCACAATAGTGCAAGCTCTTTAGAATAGACAGTTATTTTTACCTGTGACAGGTAGTTTCTCTCCAGCTTTTCTAATGGATGTGAGAACAGACAATATAAAATAAAACATAAAATAAAAAGGGGGGTATCTCTGAACAGCAGTGGCTAAAAAGATGATGTTCACTGAAGTAAAATTGTTTCCATCACTTGTCTAAAGACAGGAAGTGATTGGAGCAAACACACCTCCCTAAGTAAGATGTTTCATAACTGGGACAACACAACTGAGAAGGAACCCACTTGACATCTATACCTATAAAATGGTGCATTAACCGTTGGAATGTGACAAAGAATGTTGCACCAGGCCCCACTAGCCCGTAATGGGCCTCAGTTCACTCGCCCGAACCCGGTTCGCAGGTAACTGTCGGGTTGAAATTTTCGACCCGGGGTCATTCTTCTAAAATTGGTAGAATATATCTCACTAGCAGAGGTTGCCTGTCGTTGCCGGGCTGTTTTAAATGGTGTTGGAAAGTTTTTGTTGTTGTTGTTAATGTTTGTAAAGAAGAGGTTAGTCTATAATTGAAATTTTTTAAAAATTTATTTATACAAAAAAATTTTTGGTGGCCTGTTATAAACTGTGATGAGTTTTGTTTGATGTTTTGTTTTTGTGGATGAAAAAAAGAATAAAGGATGATATACTTTTTCCCAAAAAATTATTTAAACCAATAATTTTTAGTATGTATTTTTTTAAATTGTTGTACCATAGGTAATAATTTAAAAAATGTGGAAGTACATGTTTTTCACAATAAATGTTTTTAAACTGTGTATTGATGTTTTTGGTTTTTATTTGAGTAAAAATTCAGCACAGGATTTTTGAATAGTTTTTATTTTATTGACATCTGTTTTTGATTTGTGTAAAATTGTGATTTTGTGTTAATTGTTTTTACTTGTTTTTACTCTTGGGGCCTTTTGTGTGGGGCTGTTGTGTCTTTTTGAATTTTTTTTTTACTATTGTAGGCAGCAAGAGGTGCTGGTAGGGGTTATCTTGTATTTTGACTGTTTTTTCTCTCGTGGCCTCTGGGTGGAGCTTCTTCAAGTAAGTAGTCTCTTTATTCATTCATTTCTTTTCCAGTCGTTGTGGTGTGAGGTCGTGTGGTGGTGAGTTGGCTGTTTTTCTTTATTTGGGGTGGTGGTGGTGGTTGGATTTTGTGGTGTTTGGCTGGGTGCTGGGTGTGTTTGGAAATGTTTGTTGTTGTTTACTTTGTATTGTTTTTGGTGTTATTTTTGTTTGTTTTTGTGTATTTTTGGATGTTTTTGATTGTTTGTTTTTGTGTTTTTTGGTGTCCTACGGGGGGATCCCCTCTCTGCCGTTTCCCCTGGCGCTGGAAGGCTTGGGGGGAAATACCCCTTTTGTCTCCCCAAACCTTCCAGACTCATGGGACCCAGGAGAGGGGATCGAATCCAGGCCACCCTCTGATATTAAAAGGGAAATCTCAATTTTGGTTTCCCCTTTAATATCAGTGGGGGGGGGGTTGTGATCCCCCTCTCCGCTGGCTTACTTGGGTTTGGGAGGGTTGGTTGGAGAAAAGGGTTCTGTCTCCCCAACCCTTCCGGACCCAAGAGAGCCATCGGAGAGGGGGTTTCCCCCCAAAAATCTCCGTTTTTAAAGAGAAGTAACCGCTTGATTTCTTCTCTTTAATTTGAGGGGTGTGTGTGTGTGTGGGGAGGGGAATCCCCTCTCTGCCAGGTCCCCTGGGGTCAGGAGGGTTGGGGAGACAGACTCCTTTGGTCCCCCCAACCCTCCCAACCCCAGGGGAGCCAGTAGAGAGGGGGAGCACAACACCCCCACCCAGTGATATTAAAGGGGAAACTCCGATCGGGAGCTTTAGGTGCCGTTGGGGAAGGGGGCTTTGGTTCCCGCGGCTTGGCGGACTTGCTTTCCCGGTGTTTTTGTTTTTGTTTTATTTTTGGGGTGCCGGCTTCCTCAGCGTTCTGCGCGCTCATGCCGTGCAGGACGCTGGGGCTTGTAGTTATGGGTTTGTGCTTTGTGTTTGTGCTGCGTTTTTTAAAAATGGTTTTCTTTTGATTGGCCGCAGTGCATTTCCGAATGCCGCGCCGTGCGAGAGCCTCTCAGCCTGATTGGCTCTGGCGCGGCACAAGGAATGTTGGGAAATGAAGTTGTTTCCCTTTTTTGCGTTTGTGGGGCTGTTGCCCCACTGCTGGTTTTCTCAATCCTTCATTGACCTGCGGACCCAGTAGGGCGAGGCATAGCAACCTATAGCCAGTTCCAACGGTTAACCCTTGGTTTTATAGGTTAAGATGAAAAGCAGTAAAAATATAAAAGCATGAACTATAAAATCATCTCATTTAAAATCCACAAATGGATGACAGGAGTGATAAATGAAGTTTGTGAAAGTGTGACTTAAACATTCAGGAAGAGTCACGAACAAGGTGCCCACCTGTTGCTAAAGAAATACAACTCCATTTTGACATCTTCTCCGCTCACCTCTGTCTTAGCTGCAATCAGCTTTAATTTGTTCATCCACTTCCAGATCAAAAATGCTTCCAAGCACCAGTTTGGAAGCTCTGCTTCCTCACTGAGACCAAACAAGAAAATATAAATAACTAGCATATTTTGCCCGGCGGTGCTGGGCTTTTTAAAATTATGTTACATAGTAAAGGGTTTCGGTTTTTTTTCTTGAACCAATGGTGCTGGGCTGTTTTAAATGGTGTTGTAAGGTTTTGTGATTTTGTGGCTTCGAGGCGCTGCTTCCGCCTGTGGCAGACTTGCGCTCCCAGTGTTGTTGTTTTTTTTTTTTTTTTTTTGCATGCCGGCTTCCTCAGTGCCGGGCTCTTTAAATTGGTTTTTGAAGGTTTTTGCTTTATGTTTATGCAAATGTTATTTTAATTTAATTTATGTAATGTAGATTAATTTTATTTAGTTTAAAATTTAATTTTGGTTTTTTAAATCTTTATTTTTACGCATTTATTTTTTGTTTTTCTGAGTGAAAAGTGACTTCTGGGTTTTTTTGGTATTTTTTGAGATTAGTTTGATTATTTTTGAATGTTTTTACAACTTATTTGATTAATTTTGGAATTAATCTTATTAGTTTCAATATTTTTGAATGTTTTTTCTCTTGTAGCCTCTGGGTGTCGCTTCTGGTAAGTATTTTCTTTATTTTCTCATTTGAGTTCCGGTCCTCATGGATAGAAGACGTCTTATGATAAGCTCTCTGGGTTTGTTTGTTGTTGTTGTTTTTTTGGGGGGGTTGGTTTTTTTTTGGGGGGGTCTGTGTGTTTTTTCTTGTTTGTTTTTGGTTTGTGTTTACTTTTTCAGGGGGGGTGGCTTTCTTTCCCGCGGACCATGCTGGCTGGCCCATGGGAAGGAAGGGCAATGGGGGGGGGCTTTCTTTTCCACGGGCCATGCTGGCTGGCCCGTGGGAAGGAAGGGCAATGGCGGGGAGGGGGGGCTTTCTTTTCCATGGGCCATGCTGGCTGACCCGTGGGAAGGGAGGGCAGTGGCGGTGGAGGGTTTCTTTTTTTTCCCCGCGGGCCATGCTGGCTGGCCCGTGGGGAAGAAGGGCAGCGGTGGCGTTTTTATTTTATTTTTTTGCGTGCCGGCTGGCCCATCGAATGGAAGGGAAGCGGAGGCGGGGGGTTTCTTTTTTCCCCCACGGGCCATGCTGGCTGGCCCGTGGGGAAGAAGGGCAGCGGTGGCGTTTTTATTTTATTTTTTTTGCGTGCCGGCTGGCCCATCGAATGGAAGGGAAGCAGAGGCGGGGGGTTTCTTTTTTCCCCCACGGGCCATGCTGGCTGGCCCGTGGGGAAGAAGAACAGTGGCGGCGGGCGTTTTTTTACTTTTATTTTTCGCGCACCGGCTACCTCAGCGTTCTGCGTGCTAATGGCGCGCAGGATGCTGGGGCTTGTAGTTTTGCCTGCGCGTTTGCTTACTGCAGTGTTTTTTTCCTGCGGCTTTTTTTTTATTGGCCGCGGCGCGTTTCCAAACGTTCCTTTTGCCGCGCCTCTCAGCCTGATTGGCTCTGGCGCGGCGCAAGGAACGTTGGGAATTGAAGTCCCTTTTTTTGTTTGTGTCCGGGGGGGCTCCTGCCCCCCAGCTGAATATTTCAACCCGACAGTTACCTGTGAACCGGGTTCGGGTGAGCGAACGGAGGCCCATTACGGGCTAGTGGGGCCTGGTGCAACATCCTTTGTCACATTCCATCGGTTAATGCACCATTTTATAGGTATAGATAGTATCCTCTATATCAGGGGCTCTATATCAGGCATTGTCTGGCCTGCTCAGCTGTCTGGGAGCATGGTCAGGCCCATGGCATAAAAAGGTTGGGAACCCCTACTCTATATAACTGTTGATACTCAATACTAAAATCCCCAGTGACGTAACTTGTTTTTTTCCTGCACATAAAATGAAGAATCATGTCCATGGAACATCTTAATCTGCCATGCGGTCCTCTTCCTTGTCCATCCCTGCCTCACCTCATTATCACCAGGATTCATCCACCAGAAGCACAAGATGCCTAGAGGTAGATTCATGCATAAGCTCAAAATTGCAATTAAGGGCCATAGCTGCTAGAGCAGAACAACATATTTGAATAGTGATGTTAGCTGTAACAGTAAATGGGTAAGCCTTCAAATTCCTGCATCTGCCTGCTTACTGGATTCTCTCCTCTTTCTCAGCCACCACCTCAAAAACAAGAGAGAGACCTGCAAGCAGGTACATGCACAACCTCAGATACTGTCTATGTTAAGCAGCACAGGACTCTGTGACAGCTTGCAAACCAAGAGAACATATTATTCTTACAGTACATGCATTCTAAATGCCACTGTGAGGGTGTGCCATGCACGGCCGGGGGTGGGGGTGGGGACTCTTGCCAGGCAGCACCTTCAAGGCAGGTAGCTCAGGAAGATGCAATTACTGATAATATGGAAAGCTACGGCTGGAGAAAGCAGAACAAACATGGCAACCATGCCATTTCCGGGAACTCACTAAAGCTCTTGTTGTGAAGGAAAAGCAGAAGAATCTAGAGGTCTCCTATTCCAACACCAACATTTCAAAGTATATTATCAGTCATTAGGCACATTAATAATGCCAGTACTTCACCTTCCATGTGAAGGTGAAGTTCCTTTCACCTGACCTAGTGTGAGAAAGATTAGCCAGCACAAGGTAGCAGTTGCCCTGGGTATGCCTGATTGTGGTTCAAACACACCACAATCTTCAAGATTGCCAGTAATGCCAGTTATGTTATAATGAAGGCTAGTCAGTCACGAAAGGCGCATATATCCACACCTGGTCAGTCAGGTACTCCAGTGGGAAGTATATGAGTAGGCCATACACAAACAATAATATTTCTGCTTATGCTTCTCTGTAATTGATGGGCAACGTGCATCTTAACCATACCCGTCAAGCGCAGCTCTGGAAAATACGGGAAATGCTCTAGCCTAGGCACGCATGTGCAGTAACAACTCCTTTGCGCATGCACAGATCCCATTTGCGATGGGTGCGCATGTGCAGTAGCCCCTTTCCCCGCCGTTCAAATATGGGATGGCGGCGGGAAAGGGGAGTAACGCTCAGAGAAATACGGGATTTCCTGGCCAATCCGGGATACTTGACAGGTATGATCTTAACAAGCAAAAAGAGATGGCACCACTGTGAATTTGCCTGGTTTATTTATTTATTTACTTTATGAATTTATATCCCGCCCTCCTGATGAAGACCATCACTCAGGGCGGCTAACAGCATAAAACTGATGGTCATCAATAAATATCGCAGCACTGAATTTTGCAGTATAAGTGTACAATATAAAGTACTTATGTGTGTTCTACATTTATTACCAGTTAGCTTCTGAAGGTGGCCTCAAAGTTCCAGCATTACCAAAAACATATTCAGATTTCTCCATCCTGTTTATTATTTTAACCTCCATCACCTTTCTCCTAAGCTGAAAAACCTTAAGGTTTGGGACCTTCTGTACTGATGAAATTGCTCCTAGCCTATTTTGGTTGGTTTTACAGACACAGTGACCAGAACTGTATTAAAAAAAACACTGGTTGAATACAGTCAGTAATCAAAGACTGGTGGTGCTATCAATTTGTATAAAGGCAGCATGAACTTTATATTCAGCAGTTTCCGCACTTGGACCCAACATAGGATTTGTATTTTCAGTATTGCTCCATATTACACTAAATTTTTACTTGAAATACCTATAACCGGAAGATCCCTTTTACAATTACTTAGTGTGAGCAGGTCTTATCACTGTTCTCTCCCCCTCCCCAATTTATGGTCAATACTGTACATTTGCTTACAGTGAACTAGCATAGGTGCCTGTCTTCAATGTTTTTTTTTTTTTGGTGGGGGTGCTCAACCCATGGGGAGTGTTGTTTTTTCTTTTTGCCTCCCCCCACACCGCTTGTGATGCCCCCTAGCGCTCAGTAAAGGAACCTGGACAGACTCACCCCGGTGTGATGATGAGGGAGGAATGGTAGGTATTGAAGGGGAAATTTAGGAGGAAAGGAAGACGGGAGGATAAGAATGAGGGAGGGAAGGAAAGAAGGAAGGGGAGAAGAATGGCTGGAGGTAGGGAAGGAAGGATGAGAGCTAATTACCCGGCTTTGGCCGGGTGGTGGTGGTGTTTGCTGCATGTTTAGGTTTTTCAGACCCTGATACACCCCAATATACAGAGACCCCTCCCCCTCTCTCATTCAGGCACACCACACCCACTAGTGACTGATCCAGAACCCACTGTCTTGTGCATTGTCTTGCACACACACACACACCCCCTCACTCACACTGCATTGATGTACTTTGAAAGCGTCTTGTTCCAGGGCTGTAGAGGCTTAAATGGAATGGGTTTGTTCCAGGACCTTGCTCTGTCAGTCATTCACTCTCAACCAATCACAGTCCAACATGCAAATCAGCTCTCTCCAACATTCTGTTTCCAGGCCTTGCTGTTAAACTGCCGTGTTTTCTCCCATGACACCATGGGGGTTGTAGTTTCTGGTTCCCCCCCCCCCATTTTGTGGGGCATAGGCCCCACTCTTGGCCCCTGGACCCTCACGGCACTGATCTCGGGGACAAAAGGTTTCCATTTCTAAAGGTAGGTGTGTTCGGAGCATTGTGGGATACGCTCCAGGGGTGTAGGTACGCATTCCGCACACGTACGGCCACACCCCTTCCTTATAGGTATAGATCTCATTTGCCATTTTTATTCCCATTCTCAACTGTTCAGCTCAAGTCAACACAAATAATTTGGTGTCATCGGAAAACTTATCCACCTCACTACTGATAACTAACTATAACACATCATTTATGAACAAGTTAAAAAGCAGTACTACCAGTACCACCTTTTAAGGGACCACATTGTGTACATCTTTAGTATGGACTGGCTAAAATTCAGCAGTAAGTCATAAGAAGAGTACATTGGGGATTTGCTGAATGGATACCTATTCAAATTCTACTGATCAATGACCTATTACAGTTGCAACTTACTACTGGATTTCAGCCATTATTTATTCCTGATGTTTTGACCGGTTTCTAATACATAAAAACCCTGCCTTATCCCATAACTGCCAAGTTTGTTTTGGTGGAGAAAATTTCAAAAGTCCTAACGAGCAGGCTGGACAACCCAGTGGTTTAGGTATCTGGCTGCAGAGCTAAAAGTTGGGAGTTTGCTTCTCCACTGTGCCTCCCCAATGGACAAGCTGCACAGACCAGTATGCCCCCAGAAGGGAACTATAAACCACTTCTGAGTACAGGTGAAAATTAGAATAGCGTGCAAATGTTCATTCAGTTCAGCTATGAAACTTAAAGGGTGAAACAAATATGAGATAGACTCGTTACATGCAAAGTGAGATAGTTCAAGCCTTACTTTGTTATAATATTGATGCTTATGGCTTACAGTTTATGAAAACCCCAACCCCCCCAATCTCATGTACCCCATAATCATCACATAATCTCATGTACACTGTATGCCATGATCATCACAATTATAACGAATTAAGGCATCACATCTCTCGTTTGCATGTAGTGAAATGAATGAACATTTGCATGATATTCTAATTTTCCAAGTTTCACCTGTATACCGTCTAGAAAAACCTGAAAAGTTTGCTCTAAGTCAGAACCGATTTAGCACACATTAACAAACTATGTCTGACAGATCTCCCTGGTCCCCATGTTCGCTGAACTTTGAAAGAAAAATGAAAGAGGACTTATCTTTGCAAGACAATATAACTCTTTAAGCGGAGCTTCCAATTCTTTGTGCTTGACATATCTACCTGTTTCCCATCAATTTATATATAGATGGCATTAATAAGCTAGCTTATAATGGCCCGTTTTTCTAGATCCCCTTCTAAAATGTAATGTTAAACTGATTACTCTCCAATCCCTTGTAGCATACAGTATAAATCAACACATGCCTAACAAGTAGATGAATCTTAGTCTTAATGAATCAAGCAGTATTAGTAGTTGCCTGAAACCTACCACCACTGAAAGTCTATTTGGCAGGCGTTGGTCTTCTGGAAATACCTTGAAAGATGCAATCAAATAACAAATGAAATAAGGTAACACAGCACCAAACTCATTCACTTCAGGGACACCAACTCCCTAGATGACAATTCCTCCTTCAAGTGCCATATCTGTTCCGAATAATGGCTACCATCATGGCAATAGTCTTCTTGTTCTTAAGTCCTCGGAACAGTTCCCAGAACATTCCACACCAGTATCAGGTGTAATGGGAATTCAAAGGATGCCATTAATTTTCATATATTTCTGTGTGAAGTAGAGGAATGTTTAGCCAATTAGTGCTTTATAGTGTTTAATGAGGTAATGCCAATTATAAAAATTGTTGCATGACCAGGTGTTAGTAAGAATCACACTCCAATGTTCTCAACTTAGTCTGGGAATCTGACAGTTCCATCTATCATAAAGATACCAAAGATGGAATATAAGATAAGCAGCTCATGTAATGTGCAGGTGCATAATACACAGCTGGATGTCCAAATGTCCAGTCAATTTGTCTCCTCATGTCATATTTGGGGAATTTTCACATATTTTGAGAAGGGGAGGTATGATTGGGAAAAATGTATAAAAACTGGGAAAATTAGCTTCTCAGCAGACATCCCACGGCCTGGGATGATTCTGCCCATTTTCTTTTTCAATATGCTTAAATGTTAGACAGTCGGTCTAATGTTTGATGGGGGCTCATCGAGGCCCAACTTTTTACCTATTTAGCTAGCTTAGCCATTTTTTATTATTTTATGATTTATGTTTCTATTTGAACTGCCTTTATCCATATGCTATTTTACTCTATTTTTGTATCACTAAGAAGCTGCTAAATTTGAAGAATTGTAGTAGCGTATTTTTATTCTCCTCAAAGCTTAAAGAGAAGCCTTAGAATCCAACAAACAGAAAAAAGCCAAGGGAGAGAAAGGCCATAAATTAGGTCCTTTTTTAAGGAGTGAATTTCAAAGAGAAGACGACTTCATTAAAAGTGCCGTTCTTGGTAAAGGAGTCTCTTCCTGATTGAGGTAATTTTTATCTAAACCCCTGGTTAGCTGGACTCTGAAAGTGTCATCGAAAGGGAGGCGGCATTAAGTAGATTATAGGAATACAGTAATACCTCATACAAAGTCCGCTTCATACAACATCGGATTCATACATTGCCTAATTCCTTGAAAAAAGTTGCCTCATACAAAGCCATGCGACTTTGTATGAGGCATTGGGGTTTTCCCAGGTTGCATTGTGCCTGGGCAGTATAAAAGGCAGGGCACATGTGTGCATTGCTCTTGTGGGTTTTGCATGAGGTGAAGTGTTTAGGAGTGGTTTTGAGCACGATTTTGGATTTTTTGTCCGAATTTTTAGCATTCCTGGGATTTTTGCAGCACTCTTCAGGTTCTTTGACAATCAGGTTTGTTTGACAAGTTTTTGTAATGTATTTAGCCTTTAGACAATGATTTCTTAAAGTTCTGTCAGTTTCCTGTCTGTCTCCTTGACTTTGCCCTGAAGTCTGTGCTGTTACAGCACAATGTATCTCTATGGAAACGATGTTGTACGAGGCATTGCAGCAAGGATTTGGACGTTGTATGAGGCATCTGGGCTAGGATTTTGCATGCCTCATACAAAGTCCAAATCCATATAAAGTCCAAACTTGTGGAACCAAGTTTGACATTCCTAGAAGTCCCGCATTGCCATTTTAATTGGCAGATATTTCTGGAAGAGAGATGAGCAAATCTCAAAACGCTGCCTGCAAAAAGAAAAAGCAGATAAACCTCTTGGAAAGAATTTATGCCTGCCTTGACACTATAATAAACGGCTCTCTATTCGGCAGTACAGGAGAAGAGCCAAGAATATCTCTAGGCACACCATACCCATGAAGTGTAGTAATCCAGGGCCTTCTCTTCCCAAGGATCTCCCCTTGCATAACTAGTTAAGAGTACTGTATTTCCATATTTCATGTTGTTCCTGTTATGTCCAAGGTATTGGAGCTTTGTTTAATGGTGTTAGACAGTTTTTCTTTATGATATAACTTATCAAACGACAATTAAAATTGAGGGTTTTCAGGATCCCTCCCAAGCTGTAGTCTAGGTATTAAACAAGCTGCTCAGATTAATTTATGTGGAGCAAAATTTAACACATCTTGTAGAATGAAGGCAAATGTCTTCTGAAAGTCACTCAGAACACACCTTAGCTTCTCTGCAGTTTCATTAACACCTTAACTGCCTCACTACTAGTTACTAGCTTTTGAAGTAAATAACTGATATGTACTTTTTGATCACCTTGGTTAAGCAGACACTCAACTTTCTGAATTGTCTCATTTCCTCGCCATGCTTCCTCACCATCTGACACATTATTTTTGTTAACCACCCCCATTTTGGGCATTCAAAACTTTTGTAATTATAAATGTTCAAGGTATTGCCCTTCTCCCCATCTGTTTCCTTTACACAGGAGGGATTTTATCCCAGGTCCTAGTCTCAAATCACACTGCCCCTTACTCTTAGCTCACACTTTGCAATTTGGGCTTACTAAACAAATTAGTTAATTTTGGACTCCCTTAAAAGTGTCACCTAACAAGGTAGCAGTGTCAGTTCTATATGTCTCTATCCCTTCATCCTACAACCTTTGAATTTAAAAATGCCTTGATACGGTTATCCATTTCTCAATCGCTTTCATCAATGCCCAACGTAGAAATATTAACATGCTCTCCATACCATGCTTCATAGGCCTGAAAAATATCCCACTTGGCATTTCTGTGAATGCAAGATATTACCTATCAGTTGTGAACTTTGGCATGCCAAGTGTTCTTTGACTTCCAATTCCCAGAAGCCCGTCAGGACTCCTGCTGATCAGGGCTTTTGGGAAATCAAGTTCAAGAACACCTGGCACAGTTTCACCATCAGTGATCATATGTAATGATTTTAATGTAGTTAAAGTTATGCTTCCCATAAACTTTCAATCCCAAATGCTATTTTAGATCCATCACATGTAAACATCATGTAGGTTTCAACTGTTTTTCCCCATCTCAACACACGTTTCATTTTTATGGTGTAACATGACTTCTGGCAAACTGAAGAAATAATCCTCCAGACTTACACTGAAGAACTTGGGTTCTTTGGTTTACGTGATCAGTGTGCAACCACTACGCATAAGCTATTTAATTGATCAATTTTTTATTGTACTGTACATTTCCCAACTTATTTCCCGAAATATCCGAGACAGATCAAAGTTCATGAAGGATTTTACTCCTTGCGAAAAGTCTTCAACGGCTGTTCCCATTCGGCTTAGCTCTAAAAATGGGGAAAAAAGAAAAAACTGCAATGGAATACAAAGAAGCACTATATCGCACATAATTTATGCTGCATCTTATACAAGCTTACTTGAAGCTTGGATTTCAGTAATTATGTATGTAAACCTACTCAGGATAATTACTGCAAGAACCTAAACACATTACATCATATAATTCTTTCCTTGTAAAACTTGTAGTTAACTGCAATCCTCACTGAATCCAGAAATGGAGAACGTCCACTTCCAAAATCCAAAGCATTTTGCTTCAGACTAGATGCATCACACTTAAGGAGGCACATACAATCTGTGGGTAGTTCACCCTATTAATGTTCTACTCTTAATAAACTTCTTTCTAATACCTTAAATGCTCAAATTATCACTCTAAATTCAAGGGTTAATCCCAACTACACTAGACACATTGAAATAACTATGATCTGCCTTCATTTAGTCAACCCTACTGATTTAATGTAGTAGAAAAGAAAACCAAACAAGATGAGTTGATTCAACAAAAAAAGCTATAGCTATCACATAAGCCCAGCACAGGACTAGCAAATAAATTAGGTCTATTATACTTATTAGTGTGTATGCCACCTTCTTACCTCCTAGTCTTTCCCGTAGCACAGAGAACAATTCTCTCCACCTGGAGATCACAGCCACTGTTCAGAAAAAAATTGAAACAATTTACTATCTTTTACATTTAACAGATACCCAGCTTGGCTATTCATAAATCATTGTGGATTCAGTGACTACGGTATTTTTTGATAATAAGGATAGCCTGAACAGCAACTTTAAGCTATGCTTCCTCACCAAAACTAGAATTTCTTATGAAATTTAAAAGCACTCTGCTTACCTCATATAGCAGAATCAGATTGACATACTTGGGACAAACCCATTCCAGCTGCTGCTTGGATTTTAGCTGATCACCTGGACATGAAAACAGTAGTTAGGTCTCAATACACGTTACTAAGCAAATATATTGTCTGAACACTAAGTATTGTAACAGATTTATTAACTGTAACCTCAGAAGCCGGATCCATATTGGCAGTTTTTCATCAAGGAATCAGGTTCGGGATAGGCTCATCACTGGTTAAACCAATAAGTGATTTCTGAACAGAAATGTGTGTATACATACCTTCATCCTAGATCATCTTCATACATCTGAAAAAACAAAATGCAAAGTTACTATACTATTTTATTCCATATTTTCCTCATCTAGGGAGGGCCAAGTTTGCCCTTTAAGAAAAGGCATTAAAAAGTGACTTGGCACCAAAGTAAGCCACTATCTCTTCAAGAGTTGAAATAAATGTACTGACATAGGGTAGGAATGTCCATGTAACTACAACAAAGCTAGTTAATATCATAAAGGTAAAAGTATAAACACAATTATAGTTATGGGAAACCATTATATGTACAGTAGATCAAAGGATTTGAGTCAATGGTATTCCCTTCAGAAAAACACTCAATATCTCTTTTCCAAAATTACTTCAAAGAATTCAGACCCTTCAGAGCACATGAAAAGGAGAAAAAAGCTTAAGGCCAGGCTCATAAGACTAGATATGTAGTCCATACATTTAAATTGTCAGCTACCAATAGACACATTGCCATAAAAACTGTATGGATCTGACATTTATATGTAATTATTTGTTATGTACTATTCTAGCCAATTATTTTTAGATTTCAGAAAAAAGAAAACTACCGTATTACTTTCTTCTTGTTATCTCAGTCCTTTGTAACAGTTGGGGCGATTGCTAGGAGGAGCAAGGCAATTGTTTTAGTAGACAACTGCAATCTGGGAGGCATGATCCTTATTTGGGGAAGTTATATTTGGGGGATATAATCCACAAAAGCAGTTTTTATGCACACATGCATATTTCTATGTTAATTTGAAATGGTGTGTGGATTGCTTTGTGTCCATTTTAGACTCAATCCTGTTCTAACACACACAAAATGTCACCAGGAACATCCATTATTGTCCATCAAATATTTTCATACATATCCATTTTTGTACTTTGAAAATGTTTCCTAACTATAGAGTTGGGATTAATATGGAAAACCAAAATTAAGTCATGGAGTAGTTCCCAAATTAGGGTATCAGAATTTTTTGCAAAAATATCAATGGTAAAATGTATCCTTTTGCCAAAATTCCTCTAAGGACCTTATTGCAACCTTCTTTGGATACCACGTGAAAGAAGGCTCCTGTAACACCATTTTCAAGTGTAAGGCTGCCTGCATTAAAATTAATGCACAGAAATTTCTAAAAACATCAGTTCAGCCCAAGAATACAACTGTATTGAAGTTCAATTTCTGCAGCATACCATAGAATTCATTTTGTATTGTGGCAACACCAACGTGGCTTTTAACGTCATAGTTCCTGAAACACAAATGAAAATATAGTTTACAATCAAATGGTAGAATTATCAGAGTAAGCATGCTTCATAAATGCAGCAAGGAAAATAAAATTTTAATAACACAATCCAGTTTTACTTCGTCAACTTTTCAGTTTAACAGATACTGGCATACTACAACATGACCTCAGTTTTATCTCCATTGCTCATAATGGTATTAACTTCCAAACAGAGGTAGCATTTAATTTTTAACAATCTGTTATCAGCTAATTCCAAGTCCCCCAAGTGAGTACCATTTTAATTTAACCATGAGAAAGCTACTTTCCAGTTTATAATTAAGAGGAAATTAGACTACAAGATCATCTGATGCAAGAATGAATCCGCTTAACTGCTGTAGATTTAGAAACAACTGTGAATAAGTAGGTCCCCAGTTCAAACCTCTTCTCCTACAAACTCACCAGGAAAGCAAGTGATGCATACCATGGATACCAGATAGTGAAAAAAGAAACCCTGTGCACACCTTAAAAACTACTATATTTAGACCAATACAGTAGCACTTTTGTCTATTTTACTTACTATTTGATGTTTGCAGTTTTAACATGGCTACCACTTCAAAAAATACCTTGGGGAATACTCTTGAGGGCTGGCACCAACTACTATTGTTGCTGAATTGTTTTAATTGTATTTTTTACTATATTGTTAGCTGCCTTGAGTGGTGTACCCACCAGTGGGCATATAAATGTGCAAAAATAGATAAATGCTATTTGTTAAGTACTTTAACTGTCTGAAGAATCATTTAAATAGGGATAATATGTGCTCATGCATTTAAAATATATGGCCTATTAAACAAAAATAGGACAGGGAACACCACAGAAACACTGTTACAAATGTGTAAGAATTACATCCCTAAAGGTGCTTTTGCTTACCCCCAGGAGAATTAGAAAAGTAGTTTTTCACTTATTTGTATTAATTTATTAACACACTCAGGAGCATCTACACACACAGGAATCAATGGTACTTGGGTTGGTCACACAAACCAATTTCAGCTCTACAATGGGGCGCAAGTCCCTCGCATATCCTTAGTTAAGGAGCCAGCCCTGGTGGTGCTGTAAGCTGCTGTACTACAGCCAGAAACGTTGCGAGTTCGATCCTGGCGGGACCCAAGGTTCACTCAGCAAAATGCGTACCCAGCATGTCGGGGGCAACAAAAAAAGCTAATTAACTTGTGAACCGCCCCGCGTGCGGTAAGTTTCCCTTGCTTGAAAGTCAGTCGTATCCGACCCTAGGGTTCAGTACTCATCTGTTTCAAAGCCGAAGAGCCAGCGCTGCCTGCTTCTGAAGACATTTCCGTGGCTATGTGGCAGGCATAACTAGACAACGGAGCGCTGTTTACCTTCCCACCGAAGTGGTCCCTATTTATCTACTTGCAATTCCTTCTGCTAGGTTGGCAGGAGCTGGGACAAAGACGGGAGCTCATTCCCTCCTGCAGTACTCGGGAATCGAGCTGCTGACCTCCCGCCTTTCAGCCAGCGTCTTATTCATTTGAGCAACTGCAATCCCCTTAAGTGAAACAGAGAGTTCGTTCCCTCCTATTTACCCCATAGGTCCAGATATTCTTCCCCACCCTGGGAGTTCATTTTTTTTGGCAGGAAAATAATGCAGGAGCGAAGCCGCCTTGGGCGAGAATCTCCTCGGTCTGCAGGTGGCCCTTAAAGGGTTAAAGTAGGGACCAGCCAGGCACAGACTCCCGGGAAATAACCTTCCCACAAAATGGCCGCCCTTTGGGGGAAAGGCTGCAACGAGAAGCCTGCATCGACTCACCACACTCCCTACGTCCCGGCGAAAGAACGAGCCACGCCTCTCCCTGTCCCTTATATAGGAACCAGAGAGCCGGAGCTACCCGCCCCACTCCGTCTTCCACGCCTCTCATTGGATGCCTAGAAAAGGAGTGTGTTGAGAGGGCGGGGCAGAAACATGGAGGTATAAAAAACAGGAGCTCATGGCACGACAGGCTTCATGCTGTAAGTTTTTTGAAGCCAGTGGGCGTGGCCTGCCGCCATATTAGGTAGACCAAAACATTAGCAGGCTACCGTTTACGATTGCTTCTTTTGTGTGTGTGTGTGTGTGTGTGTGTGTGTGTGTGTGTGTGTGTGTGTGTGTGTGTGTGTGTGTGTGTGTGTGTGTGTGTGTGTGTGTGTGTTTATCTCCTCCTGGGTGGGGGGACAAAAGTGGTCTGTCACCGCAACCCTTCCAGAGCAGAGAGGGGATCCCCAGCAGGACACCCATTATTAAAGAGAAGAAACCAAGCGGTTTCTTCTCTTTAAAAATGGAGGGTTTTTTTTTTTGGGGGGAAGGAATCGATTCCCTCTCCCTGGTCTCCTGGGTCCAGAAGGGTTGGGGGGACAGATCCCTTTTGTCCCCCCCAAACCTCGCAACCCCAAGGGACCAGGGAGAGGGGAACGAATCCCCCCCAACACTCTGTTGTTAAAGAGAAGAAACCGCTTGCTTGCTTTCTTCTCTTTAATATGGGGTGTGTGTGGGGATCCCCCCTCTCAGCTGGGTCCCCTGGGTTCAGGAGGGTTGGGGAGACAGACCTCTTTTGTCCCCCCAAACCTCCCATACCCAGGGGACC
Organism: Bradypodion ventrale; assembly: GCA_035047345.1. Lineage (NCBI taxonomy): Eukaryota > Metazoa > Chordata > Lepidosauria > Squamata > Chamaeleonidae > Bradypodion > Bradypodion ventrale. Next base: position 180,834,703 of record JAWDJE010000001.1, read on the forward strand.
AGGGAGAGTGGATTGATTCCATTCCCCCTTCCAACACCGCTTGGTTTCTTCTCTTTAATAATGGGGTGTCCTGCGGTGGGATCACCTCTCTACCGGGTCCCCTAACTCTGGAAGGCTTGGGGGGACAGACCCCTTTTGTCCCCCTCAAACTTCCCAACCCCAGGGGAGCCAGCGGAGAGGGGGATCGCAACCCCCCCACCCACTGATATTAAAGGGGAAACCCCGATCTACTTTCCCGATTCCACAGAATCAAAGCACCATAAGGCAAAGTTTTGGGCCAACTAACATGGCGGACTGTCAGATTAGTCGGCTTCAAGTTTGTGACGTCATGTCATCTCCTTTTTTTTATTTTTTATATTGCCATGGGCAGAAAGAATCCCTCCGCAAGAAGCAGAGCTAGAGGGAGGGTTTCCTTTTCTTTCCTTTCGTCATTTAACGCCAAGCCGTTTAGAGGGGGAGGAGGTTTCTTTCTAGTAGGAGGGCATCTTGCAGTTCCTCCTGTTTTCTTTCTCCCTACCTCCATCTTCTTTCTGAACAAGCTATACCGAGGAAGGGTGTAGGCTTGGCAGGGACGTTTTAAAAAAAGGAGCTGGGTTGAGCTTCTTTGAATATTGACCCCCCCCATAAAAAACAACAACAAACAAACAAAAAAAACCCAACCCTCTCTTATCCTGAATTTTTTGACAGATTTTAAGGGAACAAGCCATTTCATTACATGTTGACATTTTTTGAAGAGGCAGCTGTGTTAGTCTGTGCAAGCATATCAGAAAGTAAGCAAAAAGGCAAATGTTGTGGAAACTTAAAGACTAATTGCTGTATTTTGATGTTCGCTTTCGGGGGCAACATTGACAACACTGCTAGTTGTAAAATCTCCTGCCAACCCTAGCAGTTTGAAAGCAAGAAATTGCAAGTAGAGAAACAGGTATAGGTACCACTTAGGTGGGAAGGTAAACTGTTCTGTACACTCCGGTGTTAAGGCATGCCTGCCACACATGGCCATGGAAATAATGCAGACAGCACTGGCTATTTGGCTATAAACAGATGAGCACTGAACCCTAGAGTCGGATACGCCTGGCTTTCGAGCAAGGGTGACCTTTACCTACCGTGTTTCCCCGAATATAAGACACTGTCTTATATTTTTTAAAATTCCAAAATCAGCACAATGTCTTATTTTCGGGGATGTCTTATTTTTCCCAGCTGGGGGTGTGGTCTCCAGGTCCGGGCCGGAGGCCACGCGGCTGCGGAGGTAGCTGGCCTTCCTTCCCACCACAGCCCAGCTCCTCCTCACCCCCAGCTGGGGGTGTGGTCTCCGGGTCCGGGCGGCCCACGCCCAGCTCCAGACCGCAGCCGCAGTGGTAGCTGGCTTTCCTTCCCTCCGCGGCCCAGCTCCTCCTCACCCTCGGCTGGGGGTGTGGCCTCCAGGTCCGGGCGGCCCAAGCCCGGCTCCGGACAGAGGCAACGCGGCCGTGGCGGTAGCTGGCCTTCCTTCCCGCCGCGGCCCAGCTCCTCCTCACCGCCGGCTGGACCCGGAGACCACACCCCCACCCGGGGGTGAGGAGCTGGGCCGCGGCAGGAAGGAAAGCCAGCTACCGCCGCAGCCGTGTGGCCTCCGTCCGGAGCCGGGTGTGGGCTGCCCGGACCCGGAGACCACCACCCCAGCTGGGGGTGAGGAGCTGGGCCGCGGTGGGAAGGAAAGCCAGCTACCGCCGCAGCCGCGTGGCCTCCGTCCGGAGCCGGGTGTGGGCTGCCCGGACCCGGAGACCACCACCCCAGCTGGGGGTGAGGAGCTGGGCCGCGGTGGGAAGGAAAGCCAGCTACCGCCGCAGCCGTGTGGCCTCCGTCCGGAGCCGGGTGTGGGCTGCCCGGACCTGGAGACCACCACCCCAGCTGGGGGTGAGGAGCTGGGCCGCGGTGGGAAGGAAAGCCAGCTACCGCCGCAAACGCGTGGCCTCCGTCCGGAGCCGGGTGTGGGCTGCCCGGACCCGGAGACCACCACCCCAGCTGGGGGTGAGGAGCTGGGCCGCGGTGGGAAGGAAAGCCAGCTACCGCCGCAGCCGTGTGGCCTCCGTCCGGAGCCGGGTGTGGGCTGCCCGGACCCGCAGACCACCACCCCAGCTGGGGGTGAGGAGCTGGGCCGCGGTGGGAAGGAAAGCCAGCTACCGCCGCAAACGCCAGAAAAGTTCTACGCGTGGCCTCCGTCCGGAGCCGGGCAGGAGGTAAGGGGGTCTTATTTTTGGGTGGGGCCTTATATTTCAAAGGCAAGGGAAAAAAGGGTGTGTGTCTTATTATGGGAGGAGGTCCTATAATCGGGGAAACACGGTAGTTGTAAAAATCTACAGATTTGTATACTTCTCTGTTATGCTAGCCAACCATTGTGTGCCTCTGTACCTGATGTGTACAAATAGATGCCATGAAGTCTCACTCTTATGTCTGACGAACTGGTCTTCATCCCTGAAAGCTAACATTAAAATACAGGTACAGGATATCAGAGAGTTAAGAGAAAAAACATTGTGACACCTTGCAGTCTAACTGCTGTATTTTTAATGTCAGCTTCATGGATCAAGTCAACTTCATCAGACATAAGAATGAGACTTCATGGCATCAATTTATACACATCAGGTACAGAGGCACACAATGGTTGGTTAGGTAAAGGTAAAGGTTTCCCTTGCTCGAAAGCCAGTCATATCCGACTCTAGGGTTCAGTGCTCATCTCTATTTCAAAGCCAAAGAGCCAGCGCTGTCTGCTTCTGCAGACTTTTTTGGTGGTTATGTGGCAGGCATGACTTGACACCGGAGCACACTGAACGCTGTTTACCTTCCCACTGAAGTGGCCCCTATTTATCTACTTGCAATTTCTTGCTTTTGAACTGCTAGGTTGGCAGGAGCTGGGACAGAGATGGGAGCTCACTTTGTCGTGCAGTACTCGGGAATCAAACTGCTAACCTGCCCCCTTTCCATCAGCGTCATAAGTTTACAAATCAGTATGGCTGATAACTGATTTGTAAACATCTCTGTTATGCTAACCACCATTATGTGCCTATGTACCTGATGTGTATAAATTGTTGCCATGAAGCCTCACTCTTATGTCTGATGAAGTGGACTTGATCCATGAAAGCTAACATTAAAATACAGCAGTTAGTCTTTAAAGTGCCACAAGGTTTTTTGTCTTTTTGTTTTGTTTACTCTGATCCATGAAACAGAGACTAACACGGCTAAGGTAAAAGGTAAAGGTTTCCCTTGCTCGAAAGCCAGTCGTATCCGACTCTAGGGTGCAGTGCTCATCTCTGTTTCTAAGCCAAAGAGCCAGCGTTGTCTGCTTCTGCAGACGTTTCCGTGGTCATGTGGCAGGCATGACTAGACACCGGAGCACACGGAACTCTGTTACCTTCCCACCAAAGTGGTCCCTATTTATCTACTTGCAATTTCTTGCTTTCAAACTGCTAGGTTGGCAGGAGCTGGGACGAAGACGGGAGCTCATTTCCGTCCTGCAGTAACACGGCTACCCATTTCAAAAATCAAAATACAGGAGTTGGTCTTTCAGGTGCCACAATGGTTATGGGTTTGTTTTGTTTACTCTCTGATATTAAATATGAATAGCATGGCTGTTCACTAGACACTCTGAGGCAGTTTTCTTATATGCTGAATCTAGCCCAATGACTTTTTATCTTTAGACATCCCTGGCCTGCAGGGAGGCAGAAGATCCATTCTATTCCTCTCTATGGGTGGATTTCTTTCATAGTTAATTTTTCAAGTAAAATAAATCTCCTGCTAGTGCTATTTGTATTATTTGTCCTGGTGGTCCCTCAGTGACTGATTTGGGCATGTGGGAAGGATACAGCAAGCAAGAGGGCCAGGATACCTTAGAGACCGCATCATCCCAAGAGTGTTTGCCCGTCCAACCAGAGCGGACCGGAGGGGCTCTCTAATGGTGCCATCAGTTAGG